>CM076584.1:951691015-951831881 GCA_034641835.2 Pinus albicaulis | reverse complement strand
CCGGAATTTTGTAACTGCTCTCTACCTCTGTCTCTGCTTCTGTCACTCTGCCTCTGTCTCAATCTTCCGATAACGGTTCTTCACTGTGCTTCTATGACTGTTACATTTTGACTTTCTTCTTGCTGCCTCTATTGCTTTCGTTGTGCCTCTTTTGCCTTCCTTTGCTTCAGCGCTGCCTCTTTTGCCTGAGTGCTGCCGCCTTTGCCATCAATGACAATATTTCCAACACTTCCTATCAGCAGCAAAGAAGACCAGAGAATCCTCGATCTCCTCATAGATCCACTATACCCACTTTCTTTGAAGAAGGTGATAGGTATAGAACTGAAGAAATGAATGAACCTGAGACTCATGAGACTCTCATTCTATATCTTGAAGAGTACAAAGCACAGTATAGATCTTTCAAGGAGAAGCTAACTCTCCAACAATTCTTCCAGATTAGAGAAGAAAGAGGATCCTATAGCAGCAATAGAAGGATGAGGCATAATAGATTCTATTTGCCTACATTTGATGTATATTCCTCAAGCAATGTCAAATCTTGGAGGAGGGAGTTAGATTCATTCTTCAAGCTACATCTTGTGGCTGAAGAAGAGGTTGTTCAAATTTCAGCACTTCATCTCTTAGATGAAGCAGAAGATTGGTGGTTTGGGGACATAGAGCATGCAAAGGTGACCAAGTATTCAGATTTCTTTCACAAATTGAGGAAGGAGTTTGATGAGAAGAATACGGAGATGAGCCATAAAGAGACATCTCCCAAGGAAGCCAAGGAGAATGTCAATATTTTCACTCTGGACAAGAGGTCACTACTTTCACCACCTGCTATAGGAGTACTTGTATATGGAGAAGAGATACCTGCAACTTTGCAAGTTAGTCTTGAGCTCTTGACATATGGAGTCCCATGCATGGATCAAGAGATGCATGAGGAGGAGGAGGAAGATACCAACGCTGGTACACTTGAAGAAAAGAGGCCATCACTCTTACTAGAATTTGGGGAAACTATTGTCCCGGTTGGAGGAACTCTTGTGTTCTTTCAAGAGGTTCCCACATATAAGTTGATCCAAGGTATGCATAAAATTTCATCACATATTGTTTCATGACCAATGCATAACCAAGGGTTAGAAAAAAATGCTTATTTGAAGCATAGACATATCACAGTGCAGAGTATCCTTGATCTAACCAAGGAGGAGACTAAAAACTATCCCTGTTCATCATTGTTGAGCTACATTCAACCCTTTGAGTTGAGATGTAGAGTTTCAGAAAATGGGATTAGCTTTATCCTATGTACAATGGCTGATTATGAGATCAGTATTGTGCCTCACTTTGAGACAACATATGTATTATCCTACAGATCTACATCACTGTCACTTAGTAGCTGTGACAAAGAAAGGGCTTCATCATTCTTGGAGCATTCTGGAGGTATATCCACTCATGAAGCAATGGAAGCAAATATGAAAAATGGTAGACATCTTGAAATGAGAAAAATTTTCTCCCTTCTAGATGACCCTTTCTCAATGAGCATCTCACTGCTCAAAGAGAAACTTCTACTTGCAGCAAATCCAAAAGTTCTTTGGTTTTGGAGGGCCTTTGATGGAGAGAGAATCTCATTAAGAGATCTCATTAGAGATGCATTTCAACATTTCATGAAGTGAAAAGTCCTTCAACAGTTTGGGGAGGATGGTATTCTACAAAGGGAGGATACCATGATTATGAAGTACCTCATTCATCATCAAAATGGGAGTGAATGGTTAAGGATGATAAGCAAGAGGTTGCATGACCTCTTGCAGATTTGTATGGGCCAACATGCTTGGTTACGTTGGTTTCCATTGGGAGATTTCTTTCACTCTCCAAAGGCTCCTATTTTTGTGATCCATGCCTTGAAAAACACATATGAAATGAAGGAGGCATGGCTGCGCTGGATGCTCTTGGGTGAGTATGGATACCACCTAATAGCTCATCATTTTTTGAATAATGCCTTGTGTTTCAATGATAAATTGCAGCAAAGGAAGGCATGTTCATTTTGGTTTCACTTGAGAGAGGTTGGCCACCACATGACATCTCCTATGTCTATGTGTTTTGTATTGTGTAAAATTTGGCATAATGATCTCATGATGTGCATTGATGATGTTTCTTTGTATTGGGTTGATGTGACATCTCATATGTCTATTAGTATGCTTTTGATTCATGATTCACATAAGGAGGAGAGGAAGCAACATGATCCCTTGTTGCTTTGGTTTCTTTTGGGGGAGTTTGGCTTGACCATATTACATGGAGGAGATGGAGGATGGCAGCACAGGGCCTTACTCTGGTGGTTATTGTTAGGAGAATATGGTTTGACATCTTTGTCTACCCATTTTACTTCTTCCCTTCTTCTTTTGCGTAACTTTGGAATGATGAATTTTGGATCCAATAAGGCCAACAGGGCTAAGAATGAGAGCACAACAATGCTCAATCAAGTTCATGAAACATGGGATGAAGGAGTGTGTTGTATGATGAAGCTTTTTATTTGTGGAGAGAGCTACTTTATTTTATGTCTCTCATGTATTGTGATGATGTTGTACATCAAATGGTTGTCACTTGGTACTTCATGATGGAAGGAGGACATCTAACCAAATAGTTGGAGGACATCCTTTATGATTTTAAAAGACAACTTTGGAACCAAACATGCATAACCTATTGCAGCAAATGGAGGAAGCCTTCCTTATGTGGATGCCATTTGGAGGGGAATAGATGGCTTTGCATCTACTTTTGGAGTTTCTTGAGGACAAGCAACATTTTGTCGGGGGGGCGACTGTAATATTCCCAAATTTTCACATCACATTTGGAATATTAGAGTCTGTGATTTTCTTAATGAATTAAGTAAAAAAAAGGGTGGAGGGACCCACAATCCTCAATAAGAATAAATATCCACTTTATGTGTGTGAATGTGGATTAATTTAGCCTATATCTACAAAAAGAGGTAGTTGAGAAACTACTAATGTGAATGAGATTGGAGATCATGTCTCATTTAATGAGAAAGATCATGGAGGGTTGATTCAGTCAACTAAGATCTTGAAGATGTCAAACAAAGGATCATTGAGAATTCATGATCAAGTGATGGAAGATCATGTGCAAATGAAGCACACATGATGGAGGAGGTGTACATTGCACCTAGACTTGTTGGTTGATTTGGTCAAACAGCACAGTCCCACTTGGAGGATCTTGTCCACATGTGACTGCGCAGTTCAGATTAGGGCCAAGGCTTGGGAAGGCTCAAACATTATAAAGGAGATGAAGGCAAAGGTGAAAGGCATCTTGGATTATTTTGATGTATGATCTTTTAGATCTGGAATTTTCAAGTGACATTCCACTGCATTATTGGGTTGTTTACAAGAGATTGCAGGTGTTGTTTAGCACAGAGTGTTCCCGGGCGGGAATCCCACCTCTTTCTTGAGTAGCTCTAGAAGGAGGATTTCTCTTCATTCTACATTAGGCATTGGTTCCACGTCTCTTCTCTACTTTCTGCAGAACATTCATATTCAGAAATCTGCAGATTTTTGAAGTTCAGTTTGGAAGGTGGAAGTTGTCTTCAGTACTTCAGCTAGAGAACAAAGTGAGGGATTATTCCCATCACTTGGGCTTATAGATCATCACTCCCAGAGCCACATTGCAGATCTGGAATCAGGCCAAAATTTATTGACCTCCCAGCAGCAGTACTTCCCTTAGGAATTACGCTGTCTACCTTGCATATCTAGATGGAGGAAGGAAGTTGCTAGTATTTCAGCTAGAAATCCTGCGAGGGATCATTCCCTCACATTGCCATCAGTCTTACCATCAGTCTAGAGTTTATTGCAGCATTTTTCAGCAGGTAGAAGGCCTCTCATTCCCTCACAGCGCAGATCCTAGAGGCAGTTGTGTTGCAGCAACTGTAATCATCATTGGAGGATTGAGAAGCTAGATCTAGAGCTTCTAGCTCATAGATCTGAAGAAGGGATCAGCCCTTCAAGCATAAATCTGATCTAATATCATATTTCAGCCATCTATTTGTCAGATCTAGCTTCAGATCTGTATTTCCCAGTAGATTAAGGATCAAATCCTAGGGAGGTGATTTTCCAAAGTTGCAGATCTGGAAAATCCTTTCTGGGTTATCTTGGGAATCCATCACTTCGTCATATCTTGAATCTTGGCATCATCAAAGCTCCGGATTTGAGTAGATATAAATTTTAATTTTTAGTCCGCACCTATATGCTCATGTTCACCTGAAAGGACTGCATAGTTTTACTGAGGCCTCCACAGCCACGTCAAGACTCGTTGTATGCATGTTTTCGTGGTGATCCTAGCTCATCTTTTTTGGGCTAGATCTACGATATCTCTGTACTTGTGTAACTAAATAATCTCTAATATAATAAAATGACTCATCTCTTTCGCATATTCTAATAGTGTGGGACTTAAGATTTATTGTTTATCTTGTTGTAAGTTATTATATTGTGTGAAGCATGTACCGCATTCTACTTTTTTAGGATATTACACCCTACAAATGTCTTCTGCAAACCCAAGAGCCACGACCATATCAAACCCATCAATTTTTTGCAAGAATGGGAGAAATCTCGAATTATTATTGCGATGATGCATTACTACTATCATATTTGACGTCCAATCTATCTCTCATCGGAGATGATGGTTCATTCCTTACGGGTTCCATCTTTATGTGAATTTCGTCCTGCAATTATCTATTACGGACCTTAGAAAGATATCACGAGTTGAGAAATATCAAGGTTACTTTGATAATTTTATGTCGCAGGTTTCGTCCGATCCACTTGCCTTATTGGTCGCATCCATCAAATCACATTTAATCACTAAAAACGACACCTCGGATCAGATGTATACATTATAGGGGAATTTGAGGTCTAAAATGGGCCTCCTAAGGAAATTATAAAATAATAGTGGGAAAAAATCAAATAAGATTTGACTGACATCATCAAATTTTAGAGGGAAAAATGAAAAAACTACTTTTTTCAACTCATATTTTCAATTTATCTCCCAAAATTTTTACTCAAATTCTCGAGTCGGGAGATGCTCGTTGGATCAGAAAATTTATTTCCTCATCGAGGAGTATCCATGCTTGCATACTTCTCGATGGATCCTACTACACTGAAAAAACGAGAAATACATAAAAAGCGCAGTGATTGTAATCACGTTTTTTTATGTATTTCCCATTTTTCATGCGGCGGGGGTTCATCGAAAGTATGCAACATGGTACTTCTTGGGTGAGGAATCATTTTGCATCCAACGAGTACTCCCACTAAATTTGAGTACATATGTGGAGATATGTTGAAAATACGAGTTGAAAAAGTAGTTTTTATTATTTTATTATTTTTTAATATTTTTACTCCTTTATTTAAAAAATGGTAAATATCCCCCATGGTTGACATCATCATCTTGAATCCTATTGGTTTTTATAAAGTTTATTTTTTTTGTACATTTTTATTAGGAGGCCCATTTTAGACCTCAAAATTCCCATAATGCACGTATCCAAGCCCTACTAGGCAGAAAGATATACACTAATGGAGGATGGTGGAGTTTTTATGTGACATGTGTGATGTCAGATCAGAATTGAGGTGAATGTTATGATGACACAAGTGATGATGAATCTCTCAAGGAGATAAGCAAGAGGTTTTCGAATCAGATCTTAACTATCCACATTTTGCACGATCAATTCATTTAATATGTAATCTCTTGATACCTACAGTAAAGATATTAGATTTCAAAACCAAAATATCTTCTTGCACTTTAAATAAATTTCTCCCTAAGTCGATAATATGATAAAGAAGAGCATTAAACAAAGGGAATATAAATAATGTAATGTCATGATCTATTAGTGCGGTATTCCTTCATATATAAAAAGTCCCATAAGCATTTTGCATCAAGCGCTCTGTACTTGTATTGAATACATTTATGCTTGTGCTTTCTACGGTCAGAGCGATGCTCACCGAGTTGAGCTCACTATCGATCCCGTTTGCACTGCTATAGGTGCTTACACTTTGAATCTTCTTGCACTACGTGCGATTTTACGCAAGGGAATTTACTTAGGAATAAGAAAATTTTGATAGAACATAGTTATTTTGCTTGGACTAAAATATTTTTTTTCCCCGAATATGTAAGAGAAGTTGTATATCGCCATCTTTAGTGTTTTCATAGAGCATGCCTTCTCGATTTGATTGCGATTAGATCTTAGAATCAATTTATGAGGGTAATAAAATAAGTGGTAGCTGGTGTAATTTTGAGAGTCGAAGGAAAATTATGTGCAGCAGGATTCCAAGAATAGTACCACCAAGGGGGACAGACGAAAGCAGATGTGGAAAAAGTCAAGGGACAAAGATGGATTTTTTTAAGAAATCGGGTAAGGGTAATTTTTTAGAAGAAAAAGGAAGGTAATTCATTATGGGATTTTAGAAAGAAAAATAGTGGGGACATTTTTAGGAAATGGGAAATAGAAGGAAGGAATAATTTTACCTTTCAAAATCTAGTGTGACCCCATTTGGTGTTAGAAAAAGTAAATGCAATGGGAATTAGGTCGTTACTTGGATAAAAATGTCCATGCTAATTATCCCAAAACTTGGGTAAGGGCTTGGTTCCCTTGAACCTGATTCTTCTTGAAGTGACAACCAACATATCCAAAAAATCTAGCAACGTTCCCTTTTCATTGAAATTATGAGTCATCCCTGCAAACGCATGTTGGTTTCAAGTGAGAAAGAGGGATTTACTGAAATGGATACAGGAGTAGTTTTTAAGAAGAAAAATGAAGGTAATTCATTATGGGATTTAGAAAATAAAAATAGTGGGAATTTTATGAAACATGAAATAGAAGAAAGGTAGAATTTTACCTTTCAAAATCGTCACCTAGTGCCGAAAAAGTAAATGCAACTAGAATTAGGCATTACTTGGATAAAAAATGTCCATGCTAGTTATCCCAAAACTTCGGTAAGGGCTTGGTTCCTTGAACTGCTTCTTCTTGGTGACAACCAACATATCTAAAAAATCAAGCAACAATCCCCTTTTTATTGAAATTACGATCATCTCCCACCCCATGACATGCTATTTTTAGTGTTGATCCTTCTACAATCTGCGTCATCAACTCGATTTTCAATTATAGGATTTTTTTGTTTCTATTTTTTTTCATTTTTTTCATCCATTTTATTATACAAGGAAAAGAAAGAATTAGATCTTGAACATGTAGAAATTTGTAGATAATGATTAATTATCCACCGAGACTATCTACGATCACATACAATTTTGAATTTATATGCAACACATAATCTCTTCCACTCATATCATCAAACATTGCGGAAATAAAATCAAGTGATAACACATCAAATCATCATACACATTAACACAGTATGTATGGGGAAAGCTTATAGCTGAAAACCCCGCAGCTATTGTGTATATTATAACGGAGAAATCAAGTAACAAACTCAGTACAATACTCCTCACAAGTACTCAGTACTTTCTCATACAGTTACTCACAATCTAGCTCAGTTTTGAACAGGTTACTGGTTCAAAACTCACCGCCAATTGCCTTGCCTCTATTGCGCAATCCAGGCTTGTCTATATAGAGATCCAAGGTTCGAATCTCCTTGGCTTGACAGCGCAATCATCATGGGAAATTCCTCCAAGTGTGGTGCAAATCTCATGCACAACTGATGTCGCCACTGATAGCTAACTCCACCCTTTCATCTACCTCTTTCACTGGTCTCCACTGAACTGATCATGCACTGTAGTGAACTGATGTGTTCTTGAGTTGAATAATGAGTTACTAATTAATGAATTAAATAATATTTAATTCACTCCACTCATAACTAATTGATTAGCTAGTTAAACTAGTTCAACTAAAATAAACAGAACACAACTCCACTATCTGTCTCATTAACTCCACCAAACTTCTGCCACTGAAGTCCTAACTGAAGTCAACCATGCATGATGCCATCAAACCCTTGGGAACCATGTGATTCCTCTGTTAGATGCATGAGCCACTTCTGTAGCTCGAACTGAAGTGCTCCAAGAGAGTAAACTGAAGTTTATAGTCTAAATATTATTAAGGGTAAATAATATTTGACTTCCCTATTTTTAGGAGAGGCAGTCTAAAAATAGACTTCGACCTCTTCAACCTAAAAAATAGAGTCTCATATATTTTTACCAACATGACCAATGCTCCAAGAATCTCAAACTGGAATCCCCGAACCATGCTCCATATGTCTAAAAATAGACATAGTCTAAAAATAGACTTTGCGCGAGAATTTGCCTGCGGGCCCACTTAGTGAAGGCGACTTCATTTCACTAAGCTCCATCATCTTGCTGCATTTTCAACACTCCCTCTCAGCAAGATATGGATTATCTGCAACCCCTATCCTGCCTCTGTGGAATTCGAACTTGCTCCTGGTGAGCGCCTTCGTCGGGATGTTGGCATCCTGATCCTCCGTGGGAACATATGAAAGCATCATGATTCTCCGCTGAACACAATCTCTGATATGATGGTACCTGATGTTGATGTGTTTGGACCTATCATGAAATACTGGATTAGCCGAGAGCTTGATGCAACTCTGGTTATCACAGTAGATCACTGTAGGCTCCAAATGCAACCTGAACAAACCTGCGAGGATCTTCCTCATCCAAATAGCCTCACATGCAGCCAAGCTTGCTGCCATGTACTCGGCCTCTGTTGAACTGAGTGCCACGGATCTCTGCTTCCTGCTGTACCAAGAAACTGCTGTCGACCCAATGCTGAAAACTCCTCCAGAAGTGCTCTTCCGGTCTGTTGGGCTCCCTGCCCAATCTGCATCAGTGAAACCAGAAAGCTTCACTCCATCCTCCTGTCCATGTTGAACCTCTCCGGAATCTCCCGGGCATACTTTCCCTGAGAAACAAATAGTCCTCCACTGCGCTGCCAAATCTCCAATCCCAGGAAATAATGAAGGATGCCCAAGTCCTTCATCTCAAACTCTCGTGCAAGATCCTCCTTGCATGAAAGTATCAACTGCTCATCGCCAGTCAAAATCAGATCATCTACATACAGTACGATGATCAACGACTTCCTACACGATGGTACAAGTTTGGATCCGCCTCACTCTTGGAGAATCCAAGCCCAGTGAAGTAGCTGTCTATCCGAGTGTACCAAGCACGAGGTGCTTGCTTCAGCCCGTACAGTGCTCTCTTGAGTCGGCACACATGCGACTCACTGCTGAAGATCTCGAAACCTTCAGGCTGCTCTATGTACACCTCCTCCTCAATGACTCCGTTGAGGAATGCAGTCTTCACATCCATCTGATGGATGTGCCATCCCATCTGCGTTGAGAGAGCAAGGATCGTCCGTATGGAAGAGTACCTTGCGACAGGTGCAAAAGTATCCTCATAATCGATCCCCTCGATCTGTGAAAAGCCACGGGCGACAAATCTCGCCTTGTACTTCTCCACACTCCTGTCAGCTGCCTGCTTCACTTTGTAGATCCATCGCGAACCCACCACTGATTTCCCCACCGGTCTTGGGACAATCTCCCATGCACTGTTCCCGACGATCGAATCATATTCTTCGATCATGGCATCAACCCATGCGGGTTCCTCCACAGCTTCCTCAAAAGAGGATGGCTCCGTCACAACACATTGACTCACAAGAGCCATTTATCCAGTGTACCAATCCGGTGACTGTCTCTGTCTGCGCTGTGCTGTAGGTGGTCCTACAACCTTCTCTGCATCCCGAGCCAGTCGCTCAGCTTCTGTAGTGCGCATGCGCCCTCTGATGGTTGGCGCTGCATGTGTGGTTTCTTCCACCTCCTGAACCTCCTCTTGTGGCTGATCCACATCCGGAAGCTCCTCCTTGGGAACTAACAGCTCCTCATCTGCATGCAAGTGTAGCTCCCTCTCAAGCGAACACTGCATGGCTTTCTCCTCCTGAAATTTTATATCCCGTCGCACAACAGTCTTGCGACTGTCTGAAAAATGCACCCGGTAGTTGTGAGGTGTATCAGTGTACCCCACAAATATTCCAACCTCAGCAGTTGGATCCAGCTTCCTTCTCTCATCCTTCGTCACATGCATGTAGACAGGAGAACCAAAAATCCGCAAATGGGAAATATCAGGCCTCTTGCCAGAATAAGCCTCCTCTGGTGTACTCATGCCAAGAACCTTGTGAGGACAACGGTTCTGCACATACACTGCTGTATTGCATGCCTAAGCCCACAAGTGAAGGGGTAGGCCCTGATCATGCAACATCGCCCGTGCAGCACCCACGATCGTTCTGTTCTTCCGCTCAGCCACCCCGTTCTGCTGTGGGTTGTGGGGTGCGATGAGCTCTCTCCGAATCCCTTCTGCGCTGCAGAACTCCTTGAATTCAGCCGAGATGAATTCACCACCGTTATCACTCCTTAGAGCAATCACCTTCTTCCCCGACTCCTTCTCGACCAGTGCTTTAAACTCACCGAACTTCGCGAATGTATCGCTCTTCTTCTGCATGAAGAAGATCCAGCACTTTCGAGAGAAATCATCAACAAAGATCACATAATACCTGTGCTTTGCTATCGAAGCAACTAAGAAAGGACCACACACGTCTGTGTGAACTCTCTCAAGGATCATCGTGGCGTGACTATCCTTCTCGTGAAAGGTGGCTTTCACATACTTCCCTAAAGTACACCCCTTGCACTGATCTGACTGCGCAAGAGTGCCCTTAGGAAGCCCAGTAGAAATCTGCTGCAGAATCTTCAAAGCTCCATGGTGAAGGTGGCCCAATCTCTTGTGCCACAGTTCGCCCTCATCATCCCGGCTCACCACTTCTCCCGCTTTGCATGCCATAGCTGCGTAGCCATCGACCTGCAACTGATAAAGGTTCTTGGTTAGAACCCCTATCTTTCGGGTCTCTACAGTAGTCTTACTGCGCAGGAAGGATTTTCCTTCACTGAAGACCACATCATACCCCTTATCCTCCAACATCGCCACAGAGATCAAGTTCTTCTTCAATCCATGTACATGCATGACATCCTTCAATACAAAGGGTTTACCAGACTCCCTCTGAAAGGATATGGTACCGATACCAGTCGCACTGTATCTACCATCATCGCCCATCTCGATGTGCAAACCCAAATCTTTGTCCTCCAGATCTGAGAACAAATCCCGATCTCCCGTCATATGAAATGACGCACCGCTGTCCAAGAACCATACCGATCCCATCACACTTGAAACCAAGCATGCAATCAGTGAAAAGTCAAGCTCGAACTGTGAAGCCAAAGCTTCTCCATCTGCAGATCTTCCCGCTTGCTTGCTCTTCTTCTTCTTTGGACAATTGGTAGCATAATGTCCGTGATCATGGCAGTGAAAACACTTCACTTTCGCCATATCCTGCTTCTTTCCCTTTGCACCAGAATGAGAGGTTTTCTTACCCTTCCCCTTCTTTGCTTTGGCAACCAAAGCGCAGTTTTCTTCATCAGCTTCCTTTGATGAAGATCCATCTCGAGTAGTCCTCCTTATCTCCTCCTGCATGAGATCCGCCCAAAGGCGCTCCCATCCCGGCAGCTTCTCCCGACCATTGACACTATCTTGATATGAGTGCCAAGCCTTCGGAAGACCAAGGAGAGCCAGGTCGACCATGTCCTCGTCTTCGACAGTCACCCCCACACTTCCCGGCTCATCTCTGCATTGAGTGAACTTCGTGAGGTATTTGGCGATACTGTCGCCTTTCTCCATCTTGATGTTCCTGAGCTTATCTTTGAGCGCCAGCTTCCTTTGGTCACTCTTACTCTGGAATAGATCCGTCAAAGCTTTCCACATTAAATATGGAGTAGCCTTTCCATGCAGGGTGGATACAATATGATCCTTGACGCCCTCCAACAGGATCCTTCGACACTTCGCCATCTTCTTTTGCCATGCATCGACTTCAGCAGGATCAGTGGGCTTTTGGACATATCGCCATATCCTGCTTCTTGCCCTTTGCACCAGAATGAGAGGTTTTCTTACCCTTCCCCTTCTTTGCTTTGGCAACCAAAGCGCAATTTTCTTCATCAGCTCCCCTTGATGAAGATCCATCTCGAGTAGTCCTCCTTATCTCCTCCTGCATGAGATCCGCCCAAAGGCGCTCCCATCCCGGCAGCTTCTCCCGACCATTGACACTATCTTGATATGAGTGCCAAGCCTTCGAAAGACCAAGGAGAGCCAGGTCGACCATATCCTCTTCATCGACAGTAACCCCCACACTTCCCAGTTCATCTCTGCATTGAGTGAACTTCGTGAGGTATTTGGCGATACTGTCGCCCTTCTCCATCTTGATGTTCATGAGCTTATCTTTGAGCGCCAGCTTCCTTTGGTCACTCTTACTCTGGAATAGATCTGTCAAAGCTTTCCACATTAGAAATGGAGAAGCCTTTCCATGCAGGCTGGATACAATATGATCCTTGACGCCCTCCAACAGGATCCTTCGACATTTCGCCATCTTCTTTTGCCATGCTTCGACTTCAGCAGGATCAATGGGCTTTTGGACATCCGTATCTATGAACTCCTTCAGTCCATTATCTTCTAATACTGCCTCCATGCGATCCTTCCATGCAACATAATTCGAACTGCCTTCAAGAGCATATTCGAGTCACAAACCGTTGAAAGACATTTTCAACTCCGGCACCAAGAAAACAAAACTGCTGCAAAATTCGAATTCCAAGCTCAAAGCTCAACCGCTCTTGATCTGTGAGAACAAATTATTTCTAGCAAAAATATCGACTGCAGGGGCATTTACTGGATATATCACCTTTCAAAGGAAAGGATGGATCCAAAGGCTACCTGGCCCGCATGCAGACTCTGTCTACCGAAATAAGTTTGTAATCACTGTGATGATCAATCTCTGCTTCAATAGCTCCGATACCATGTAGAAATTTGCTGAATAATGATTAATTATCCACCGAGACTATCCCGATCACATACAATTCGAATTTATATGCAACACATAATCTCTTCCACTCAGATCATCACACATGCGGAAATAAAATCAAGCGATAACACATCAAATCATCATACACATTAACACAGTATGTATGGGGAAAGCTTATAGCTGAAAACCCCGCAGCTATTGTGTATATTATAATGGAGAAATCATGTAACAAGCTCAGTACAATACTCCTCACAAGTACTCAGTACTTTCTCATGAAGTTACACACAATCTAGCTCAGTTTTGAACAGGTTACTGGTTCAAAACTCACCGCCAATTGCCTTGCCTCTATTGCGCAATCTAGGCATGTCTATATAGAGATCCAAGGTTCGAATCTCCTTGGCTTGACAGCGCAATCATCATGGGAAATTCCTCCAAGTGTGGTGCAAATCTCATGCACAACTGATGTCGCCACTGATAGCTAACTCCACCCTTTCATCTACCTCTTTCACTGGTCTCCACTGAACTGTCCATGCACTGTAGTGAAATGATGTGTTATTGAGTTGAATAATGAGTTACTAATTTATGAATTAAATAATATTTAATTCACTCCACTCATAACTAACTGATTAGCTAGTTAAACTAATCTCAACTAGTTCAACTAAAATAAACAGAACACAACTCCACTAGCTGTCTCATTAACTCCACCAAACTTCTGCCACTGAAGTCCTAACTGAAGTCAACCATGCATGATTCCATCAAACCCTTGGGAATAGCGTAATTCCTCTGTCAGATGCATGAGCCACTTCCAAGGCTCGAACTGAAGTGCTCCAAGAGAGTAAACCGAAGTTTATAGTCCAAATATTATTAAGGGTAAATAATATTTGACTTCCCTATTTTAAGGAGAGGCAGTCTAAAAATAGACTTCGACCTCTTCGACCTATAGGTCACAAAAATAGAGTCCCATCTATTTTTACCAACATGACCAATGCTCCAAGAATCTCAAACTAGAATCCCCGAACCATGCTCCATATGTCTAAAAATAGACATAGTCTAAAAATAGATTTTGCGCCAGAATTTGCCTGCGGGCCCACTTGGTGAAGGCGACTTCATTTCACCAAGCTCCATCATCTTGCTGCATTTTCAACAGTAATCTATCCTCACAAAAGTCTTGTTTAACTGAGTTTGAATCTCAACAACACTTATCTTCAAATATTCTAAAGCTTCAACTCTCTTTGAGGCTACCCAATGCCTCTTTTTATAGTGGAAAAGAGGAGGTTTTTCTGTTCCAAATATGAAGGGATAGAATCCTCCTTCAAAGGGATAAGCTCCTCACATCAAGGGGTTAGCTCCATAAGGTAAGGGATACATGTACCTTATCAAAGCTTACTCATTCCCGAAATTCTCATATAGAATCTTCTAGAATTAATCTCAAATCAACTTTTTAACTTTACTTTCTCGCCTTTTTTAGTTTTACAGGAGTCCACACCTATAACACATAGAAAGTGCAGTTTTGATCCACAGGATAGCTGAACATTAGGTGCGGGCCCGCAGGCAATGTATAGAGAAAGTGCGATACCAAAGTTTAGGATATTTTTAGGAACTTTTCTCTGATTTTCAAGGCTTGATATGAAGAACTGATATGTTAGACTTGCAAAAGGAGGAAGTATGAGTTATAATGAGCTCATACCCATAGCAAAATGTCAGGATGACAATTTTTAGTGTAACAAGAACCAATATAGATCTACAAGATATATAAAAACCTTTAGAATTCATATGTTAGACTTTCCACTATGGATTCATACAAATCATAGATTTTATATAAAAGATTCAACCAAGATTAACCACAACTTAGACATTGTCATGATCAACTTTTACTATAGTTAGATGCATACCCTAGATTTCAAATCATTTATCAAATCATAACATGAAGAGCTTCTACTAGGGTTTAGTGTAAATCCTATAATTCAATAAACACATCATAAGTAAGTTACACTAGGATTCTTGTCAACCCTAGATTTTATAAATTCTCATCACACATTATATAGATCCAACTCAACATACATACTAGAGAATTTAATCATCACTAGGATTTATTTATAGAACCTCTAATTTTCAATCATCATCCTAGATATTTTCAAACTTTGACTAAGGTTTCTTTTCCAAACCCTAGAACTCAAGATCATTAGAAATTAGATCAACATACAATATCTAGGAGATCATAATTACAATCAAATCATATGTTAGTCAACATTAATACATCCAGGCATATATATTGTCCTAGACTAGGCTAGGGAGTCAATCAAGAGGACATATAACTATGATTTCCTAGGACTTTGCATAAAAAGGGTTTACCTGTACTAGACCTAACCAACACTTAGGGTTTCGGTACATAGTCAAAGAAAACCCTTATTATATCAAACTTCAGGGGTTCAAGATTTCAAAAAACATCATTTTAACTCTAGCAAGTCTAGAGCTTCCATGATCATATCAAAATCCCAAACTTGACATTATCAATACATTAATCAGAATAGCAATAAATATCCCTAATTAGGTTTAGGGTTTCACATATCATAAACATACCCTTAGGTTAGGGTTTTCCAGAGATCCTCTTTAAGGTTATGTTTATATAAGAAATCAAAGGTGTGTAAGGTGGGTAGATTCATCAGGTGATGAATCATCCCAAACAAGAATCCGTTTAGGATTCAGTAGAGCTAGACATAGCAACAATTAGTAACATGGAAATGGATATTTCAAAGAGAGTATCAAGACTATATATTTTCAATACATACCTTTAATTCTTTGACAAACCTTTTGATTTGTGTGGCCTCCTTATTTGATCCTTGAAGCCTTCTCCATGATTCTTGAATATTCAGCAGATTGATTCCTAGACAAGGAATAGAGGTAGACAAATGATTAGTATTTAATATAATCAAAATCTTAAATAAGCACATAAAGACAAATAGAGGGAATGATATACTTATCTTGAGGAGTTGTTACGGGATCCTTCCCAAGCTTGAGGGAAAACCTAAAACGTACAAAACAAAGAAATACATATCCAAGAAGATGTTAAACCTATACTACATAAAATATACAAATGAAACCTAATATGGAAGGGGCTTAGTAGTGCAAGTCCCTTATTTTTTATTTATTTATTTATTATTTTATTATTATTATTATTTATTCATTTATTTATTTTCAGTATTTGTTTTCTTGGGGGATGATGTTTCTTCAACCATGTTTGCATGATATCTATCTTTTTTCTTGCTTCTAGGTTTGTCAAGACAATAACTCCTATAGTGTCCCATCTTGCGACAATGATAACACCCGATCTTGGATCTGTCAACCTTATTCTTTGTTCATTCTTCTTGAATCTTCCTTTATGATGAGAAACATAAGAATTTTCTACCTCTTCATTGTTGGTTGCCATGGAGACTCTTAATTCTTATTGACTGCATGTTGTCCATAGCTCTTTAAAGGTGGGTGTTTCTTTCCAGTTGTTGAGACCTGAAGCAAAGGAACCCCAAGAATATGGTAGTCCCATAATGGTTGTAGTCACTAGTTCTTTATCTGGTACTATTTCATCAATGGCAAGAAGATCATCCCTTATCCTTTCTATCCTCACAAAGAAAGAGGAAACAATATCATCCTTTGTCATCTTAGTATTTCTTAGTTCATTCTTTAGGCTTGCCACTTTTCCAATGTTCTTGAAGGTGAATAGTTTTGACAAAGCCTCATACATTTTCTCAGCATGATCAATATTTTATATGAATGAGACAAGATTGTCCTTTATGATTTCAACCAACAAAGCCATAGCTACTAGTTCCAATTCTCTGTACTTCACCTTATCAACATCACTTGATTCTTCTGTAGGCCTTTTCACTTTTTCTTTGAATAAATCTAAGACGTTGTTCTTCTCAAGGATGATGTTAATCCTTTTCTTCCAAGACCTATAATTTGTAGCTCCTTCAAGCTTGTTCTCTCCCTTGATAGTGTTATACATATTTGAAGATAGTGGAGACTCCTTTCCTTAAGTGAACTTCTTATGAATTCTTTGATCAAGTCCTCGATACTGCATTTTTCCTTCTTCTTTCACCAAAGCTCTGAAACCATGTTAGAGAATCAAAAAGGCAGAAAGACACTCTTGTTCTTGATTATTTACTTGTGATCTTCTTTAGTTATTTTTATGTTCTTATTAGTTCATTAAACAATTATCAAAGAAAATACACATAGATGAAGGACACTAGATGTAGGCCAACAGCCAAGGAAAAACCCCCTAGAGGGGAAAACCTAGTCAGGATAATTCTTCCTTTCAATAATGATTCTTGAGACTCTAGACCTTGACCCGTACTTCCTCCACACCAAGTCAGCCTTCCTTGTGATCCTTCCTGAATCTGGCAACATCAGCAACAATAGCAGCACTAGAGCCTAAACCTTGCTTCTTAAGACTTCGATCTTGATGTAGAGACTTTTATCTAGCTTCAAAGGCTTTGATTTAGGCCCAATACAACTTCTCCAAGTAGCAACATCCAACAGAATCAAATTCAACTTCTCCTTCACTTAGCAACAACAACTTGGCAATAACTGGTGCAGCAACTACAACAACAAAACTTTAAGAATTTTGATGTCCCAAATTATAGCTCGAAATGCAGAGAGAGTAGTGCCAAAATTTCGATTTTCTTCAACCCTATAAGTGTGCCAAAAGCCGAACCCAGAAATTCCTTCTCTAAAATTTCGCAATTTCTTCTTGTTGTAGCTTCCAGATCGAATTTCTGTGTTGCATATTGATGTCTTCGAGTGAGTTTGATTCCACTATATATATAGGCTTCTGATGGGTTCAAATTACTGGATTTGACGCCGACCTGATCACCTTAAGGCCGAATTGATGTGGAGGCTTCATAAATAATATTTGACCTAATACTTGACCTATTTGCATGATTCAAAAGCCCAATATGGATCAATTTAAATTTGCAATAATCCTATAGACTCAGAATAAAACATAGAAGTCCACAATAGGGACTTTGTCCTAAAATAAATATGACCCAAGCGTGAAACTCATGCCTTAATAAGTCATTTAATAATAATATAATTATTTTTTATTCTTTTGACAAATACAATAAGTATTGACTCAAGTACAATTTATGAAGACCGAACCTAATTACATTCTTCAACACTCCCTTGTAATAAATAAGTCACCCACATACATAAACGGAATGAGTCGATCATCACCTATCAAGATAAAGTATAGGTTCAGATTTGCAACACTCTTTTGGAAACCCATCTGCTGCAAGTAGGCATTTATATTATCGTACCATGCCCTCAGTGCTTGATTTACTCCATAGAAGGCTTTCTTTAGCCTACACACTTGAGACTCCCTCCCATGCAACTCAAAGCCCTAAGAATACTCAATGTACATCTACTCATGTATAAAACCATTGAGAAAGGTGGTCTTCACATCCATTTGGTGAATCCTCCAACCCATATCAGCTACTTTAGATATCACTTCTATAATTAGCGAGCAACTGGTGCAAAGGTCTCCTCATAGTTAACTCCTTTTATCTGTGAGAACCCTCGTGCAGCAAACCTAGCTTTGAAATTCACCACTGACTTCCCATCAAGACGTGGAACTACCTCCAAGATATCATTCTTCATGATAGATGCATACTTCTCCACCATGGCATCCTTCCAGATTTGTTGTCTAGCAGCCTACTCAAAACTAGATGGCTCTATCTCTACAACATCTTCCATAAAGCCACCCAAGATCTCTGGTAGTATTCTCTCCCTCACTGACCACTTGGGTCTCCCCACTTCCTGCTGGGCCTCCTTTAGGGTCTCCCAAATCCATCCTGGCTTCCTCCTCCCTACAATAGTCTCTTGTGGTGGTATGGAGAAATACTCAATTGGTGCCTCTACTTATGGCGTGGAAGGCTCCGAAATCACCAAAATAGATCCTGAATTCTGGGATACTATGCCTGATGATCCTGCACCCAGTGATCTTATACTTTGTGAACCTGTCACCCCAAAAGTAGGTGAACCTCCTGATCCTCCTAGAATTTGTAATGTACCCCCCTCTTGAGGAGCCTGTTGGTCTAATTGATCAACCTCCCAAGACCTCCACAAAGCCCTCTCCTCCTCAAATGTCACATCACTCCTCAGGACAATATTCCTCTGTGCAGGAAGATATATAGAACAGGGTCTGTTTGTCTCATTGTAACCCACTAATATACCTCTCCCTGCTTTGGGTTCCAGCTTCGTCCTCTTCTCCTCAGGGGCGTGTGAATATGTAAGGCACCCAAATATACTAATGTGCTAAACTTCTAACTTCTTGCTAGTATATAGCTCCTCAGGAGTCTTTCTCCCCAAGACTTCGTGTGGGCCCTTGTTCTGCAAATAAACATCAATGTTACATGCATCAACCCATAAGAATAAAGGTAAACTTTGATCATGCAACATCACTCTAGTTGCACCCAAAATGGTGTTGTTCTTCCTTTCTTCCACCCCATTCCGTTGAGGGTTGTAAGGCACAATGAGCTCCCTCCTGATGCCAACACTCCCACAAAAGTCCCTCATCTTCGCAGAAGTGTACTCACCCCCATTATCTGTTCTCAACAACCTTATCTACCTCCCTTTTCGGTTCTCCACAAGAGCCTTAAACTCTTGGAATATCTGGAATACCATAGGTGTGCCTTCAATATACTCATAAATAATGTCTTTGAAAGACAAGAAGGTGGATTTGAGGTAGATTTGGATCGGTTAAGGGTTTCAGGGTCAACAAGATGGGATATCAAGTTGAGAGCTTCGGGGACGGGGATCTTGGTGAAAAGGGAAACAACATCAAAGCTAACCAACAAGTCATTCTCATCAATCAAGATGGTTTTAGTTTTTTTAACAAAATCATAAAAATCCTTGATGTAAGAAGAAGTGGAGCCCACAAATTGCTGTAGGTTGGTGGCTAAGTAACGACTTAGCGCGCGGGTGGAAGCTCCAATGGTACTCACAATGGGACGAAGGGGAATATCTTGCTTATGGATTTTTGGTTGACCATAGATTTTAGGAGTTTGGGGGCTGGGGAATGAGCTTATGCTAAATGACCATAGGTATAGAGGAAGACTTTTTGACCTTGGTGACCAGCTGAGAAATAACATTCAGGGCATTCTTAGGAAGGATTTTATAAGAAGAGGAAGATAAGAGCTCTGTCATTTTTGAATCATAATCACCATAGTTCATGATAACCATAGCATTACCTTTGTACGCCTTGAGGACAAGGATATGAGGGTTATCATTTAGGTGCTTGATGGCTTAGAACTCTTGTAAAGTTTTGTGGCTAGGAGGCTTAGTGTGATGTAAAATTCTACCACTGTCCTACCGAATTTCTTCGGCAATGTGAGAAGGGAGGTTTTGGGAAATTAGCTCAATGGCACAAAGGATCTCTTCAATGGGAATCTTGTGAGGAAAAGAGCGAAGTTGAATCATTTTTCCAGGAATTGGAGGGCGGGGTATTCAATAATGAGAAAGGAGAGTTTCACCACATAAGGAGGTCTAGAAATGGGTGAGGAAGAAGTTGAGTGGAGAGAAGATGAATTAGACTTTGATAAATAATTCTTAAAGTTTTTATCAACATTGTTGCTCAAAGTAGAGAATTTGTTATTAAAAAGAGATAAATTATTATGCGAAAGGGAAGAATCAGAATTTATATTGAGAATTAATTTAAGGGAATTAAGGATTTTATTGAAGTCATTACTAAATGAATTAGGATTAGTAGGATTTGCATTAGAGACAGAATTGGAATGGTTACATAAAAGGTTGGGGGGTTCCGATTTAACAATACGATTTGAATCATCCAAGTGGGGAGGCTTGGGATAGGAACGTGAGGGAGAGGGATCAATAGAAGTTGACAAAGTGAGAATTGGGGGAGAGGAATTTGAGTTGAAAAATGCGCTGATTGAAGACGCATTAGGTGAGTTAGGAAAGAAAGAAACAAAGCAACTCAAATCAAGATTAAAAGGAGTGGGAAAAGAGGTAGCATTGGCTTCGATGTCATTTAGCACGCCACCTAACCAGATGGAGTCATGGTTCAAGGAGGAAGCAGAGACGAGATCCATAAAACCTATCGAATCAAGGTTCAAGGAAGAGGTGGAGTTAGGCAAGTCTATCAAAGGGTAGGAGGAGTGTACAAAGGGATAGGAAGGATTTTATTGCTACGCAGACATGTGGGTTGTTGATGGATGCAGCGAGGGATGAGTGTTACACATCAATTTGTCACCGTCCCTGTACTCCCTGTTCCTTGATCTTGGAGGACCCATATAGTGACCCTTGTGTACTTTCCAAGCATGGAATACATACCCCTGAACCACATTTGTCTTCCAAATCATCTCCCTTTACAATTTTTCTGAAAGTTCCTTGGAAAAACATGTTTTTCAAGGTTGGTGCTTTCTCTCAGTGTCTTACCTGCGCCAATAGCAGAGATTTGCACTAAGACCCGTGCTGATCGGTGCTTTGTCTTAATGTCGGACCCGCGCCGATCCTGTTTTGGAAAGTTTTTTAAATAGAAAGGAAGCTTCCGTGACTAGAAGCTTCACGAGGCGGCGAGCTGGAAGTTTGTTTTGAGGATATGGCCGAGGAGTTCCCCTTTGGGCTTCTCGTTCCCAAGAAATAGGAACTACTCCAAAGGATAAGCTCTTTTCCCATTATTTGAGGTCCCATAACCTCCTTCTCCATTGTTATATAAGGAGACCTCCTTCAACTCTACAACCTTAGAGAGCGATGATAGAAAGGAGAAGCAATTATAGCTTCGGGAGAATAGTGCAGTGTGTGATTGTTTTTGTGTGTTGGGAACATAATGAGATCTTGGACCTTTGTGTATGAGAGTGTTACAAATGTGCTTGGATACGAACCTGCCGAAGGAGAGCCTCAACATCAAGGCTTGGTTGTAAACTCCCCTTGTCTTTATCATAATAAAATTCATCTAATGTTTATCTTCCACTCTTGTTTACATTTATAATGAGAATTCTAGCATTCCTTGATCAATTAGATAGATTGTAATTGTTTTTATGTTTTTCGTGGTTTTTTACGCTTTTCATGGTGTCTTGACGGTCTATACAGGTAATCGAACGTTGGCAACAACGTGTATCAAGCTTGAAAAGAGAGACAGATCAAGAAGCTTCGACAAAAGACAACAACATAGCATCAGGACAAGGTAGGTCATCTTCCTTGCTCTGAATTTCATTTACAATCTAGGAAGGTAGATGTTAGTATGTTCCCATAATTTCTAGACCCACCCTAGGGCTATAGGGATCGCCTCTGTCCACAGAGAGGTTTTACCTGGACAACTAATTGGCGACTCCGTTGGGGAGTTTCCTTTGAGTTTGTCACTCTTTTAGGTCTTAGTCATTCGACAAGTTTAGTCGAACGACATTTTCCTTGTTTGTTCCTATGTTTTTCATCAATTACGATCTTTGAGTTTTTGCTTGAAGTGGTGAGTCTGGTCTTGGTTAGGAGATTTTTTTATTTTTTTATTTTTTATTTTATTATTATTATTATTATTTAATTTTACTATTATTATTATTATTATTTTAATTTTACTATTTTATTAATATTTTTAAATTTTATTTATTATTATTATTATTATTATTTTTCAGGCATTGGTGCTTTTATTTTTCTGACAGTTACACCGATTGGCGCTAGTTGTCAGTTAGCAAGTCGTGCCAGTTGGTGCTAGTTTCAGCCACAAAAGTCGTGCCAATTCCAACATGTGTGAAAAATTAAGGTTTTTTCCCTAAGTCCTCCACCAGTGTGTCTTTCCCTTCCGATATTTTTCTCTGTATGATTTACATGTTCTCCCCCTCACTCAAGTGGGTTTGATTGACTTGTTGGTTTTGTTTTTTGGTCGATTTTCCTGTTCGGACGTGCATCCTTACATCCTGGTTTTTTCTAGGACTGTGCATCAATTGCCTGGTTGCATGCTTCGCGGGACATCACCCTGCTGATTGAGTCAGTCTCCTTTCTTAGTGAGCCATCTCTAGTTGATTTCCTTTTACTTTTTGGTTGATTGAGTGTTCAAGTTTCAAGTGTCTGTCTAAGTTCATTTGGTCTGCTTGTTCACTTGTGAGCATAGATTACATTGCTCGTTGTTCAGCTGAAAAGTATTATGTCTATTATTGCTTCATGTAAAGGGGAATGAAAGCCTTGTTTTGAGCCCACACTTTGGAAGTTCTCTTTTTCTTGAACTCATATGTCTTATAGCCTTTTGAGGAATTTCGTTACAAAGTGTTCGAAACAATGATTGCATTCTTAATGTTTGTTTGCATCCCTTTCACATTCATCATTCCATTAAGTAAATTTGCGTTCATTTAGTTTTCATCTCAGAGTTTTCTTTTCGTTAAAATGCATTAGATCACATTGCATTGAAAAGTCTTTTTTGAGATCCATCATTGAACTTAGATTCCATTGTTTAATGATTGAAAGCTAAAAATCGCATTGAGTGCATTCTCTTTCATTAAAAGCATGCATTAAGTAGATTCTCATTTCATCGAAAAATGCATTGAGTGCATTCTTTTTCATTCAAAAGAAAAAGGAAATTGTGCATAGATTACAATTTCATAGTTTTCAAAGAATAGAATTTTGCATAGATTACATTGCATAATTCGTGTCGTTGAATGTTTTAGATTACTTTTGAATAGTGAAAGTCATCTAGTTAGGAAAAAGTTTCGTTTGGAGTATTACTGATTGTTGCATCATTATTTGAAACTATTCCCTTAACTAGATATCATTCATCGAATTGAAAGATTTATTTTCTCATATAGCTGCATATATGAGATTGTCAAATCACAATTCGGTAGGGCCTTGAAACTGAGACCTAATTAAAGATCAACCATAAAATTTATTCAATCAACCTAAGGAAGCATTGAAATCTAACGCACATTTTTAGAGGTCTAGGCTAGTGACATGTTCCGGCATCGTTAAACTTAGTAGTTGTCTTTCGCCATCTGGCATTAGAAAGTGCTAGTACGGACTTATGCTCCCCGTATCATCGCGTATATAAAGGGAGACCCTCATAGATTCAAATCCTTTATCCATAGGAAGCCGAGTCTGCCGCCCTGTAACCGTGATACGTCAAACATAGCATTCGGGGAGACTACCTGCACGTACGTTAAGTCCTTGGTCATTTCTCTTTCATTTGTTCACCAAGGTGTATATGGTAGTTCATGGAAACTTGGTACACCCTCTTGCTTAGATTCACTGAGTAGTGATTTTTGATCTTTACTTAATCTTTAAATTTGAAAAGATCATCAAGCACTTGTCCTTTCACGCTCTTTAAAACTAAAAGCGACTAGAGTCACCTTTTGTCTTTTTTATTGACTCTTAAAATATGAAAAGACATAGTTCTATTTCAATGTCTTAAAATTAACTTCCCACGAAATATTCTTGGTTAAAGTTATCTTCCTTAGTTTTTTTTAGGGTTGTTTCCGATGGCAACGTTTCCAGAGTTCACTAACAAAATAATCCGCTCCGAAGGGAATCCTGGTCATTTTCATTCTTTTGGGAATGCCGGTGCTCCTTATATGGCAACATTGTCCCTTCTGGGGTTAATTGTTGGTTTTCCCGTATGGTTATTTTCGACCTCGGTGGTCCCGAGTGTCCCAACCTCTATTCAATCGTCTCCTTCGCCTGAACGACATCATGTTGATTCTAATGTTGACCCCTCACCCTCTTCGCCTATTTATTCACCTCGTTCTTCCTCTTCACCTGGTGAAAGTCTGGATTCTAGTAACCAGGTGAATAAGAAGAAGAAGAAGAAGTCGAAGAAGAAGAAGGAAAATAAACTAGGGGGGAAATCGGAAAATATTGCTACTGATACAGCTATTATCGTGAAACCTCCCACTCTGTCTCACAGAGTCAAATTCCCTTGCATGTTGTGCAAAGGTGACCACTTTCTCCGAGACTGCCCTGGCATTCCCAAGGTGCTTGAAGTATGGTCCGAGGGCCATCCGTCATTGCCTTTAGCTTATGGAATTCATATTGGTGGCACGTATTCGACTAACAATGATAAGACTCATAAGAAATAGGGTAATATCACGAATCCCTGTAGGTTGTGTGAAGGGAATCATCCCATTCACCTTTGTCCGTACATGGAGGAAGCCACGAAAGTGTTGGAAAACCCTACTGTTTCTACACCCTGCCTTCTGGTTGGTTACCAAAAACTTTCTTTGAGTCTTCCG
This sequence comes from Pinus albicaulis, assembly GCA_034641835.2. Classification (NCBI taxonomy): domain Eukaryota; kingdom Viridiplantae; phylum Streptophyta; class Pinopsida; order Pinales; family Pinaceae; genus Pinus; species Pinus albicaulis. The sequence continues at coordinate 951,806,795 of CM076584.1, read as the reverse complement.
CTAGTTGATTCAATGATCGGTCAAGAGTCATCTTTGGTCGATCTCGTTCCCTCAAAAATTCAAATTCACGAATCTGTTCCCAACCAACCATTGGTCGAGGAATCGGTCGATTTAATCCCACCTATGGTTCATCAGGTCTTTTCCATCGAGAGTGGATCTCATCCCCATCACATTCTTCTTGTTATTTCAGATTCCTCGGACTCGGAGAAAGATCTTCCCGTCCCTATGACTCAAGAAGTTGCTCTTCTTGCTCCCATGTCTGAGGTTCAGGAGGATGCTCCTCTTGCTCCGATAACACCAGGGGAAGACCATCTCAGTTCAATGGTACCCCCTCCAAGTAGTTTGGTCGCTTCCTTTGATTGCAGTCAATTTGCAGGATACCACCTTCCTTCTTATGTGCCTTTTGAGATTATGGTACAGGCCTATGATGTCGCCGTACCTAGCATGATTATAGATGAAGGCGCGTATGTTAGTGTTTTGTCTTCAACTACTTGGCAAGATTTTGGTTCTCCAATGCTTGTGCCTGTTACGCAGAATCTGTTGGAATTTAATAGGAGAACCAGTCAACCATTAGAGATCCTTCTAAAGTTGCCTATTACTTTGGGAGGGAAAACCGTCTATATAGATGTGATGGTGGTCGAAGGTTCCTTGGATTTTAATTTACTCTTGGGGCATGACTATGCTTATGCCATGGGTGCACTTATCTCCTCCCTCTTTCGTGTGATCTGTTTTCCACACAAATGTCGGATCGTGACCATTGATCAACTTTCATTCTTTGATCCTAATGTGGCAGCTGGCCCGCCATTGTCTCTTCCAGATCTTTATCCGCCGATTGTATCCTACTCGTCGCAAGTTAATTATGTGGCTACCTGTCCCATGCCCGCATTCAGTGATAGTGCCATTGTACATCGTGTGTTGGGGGCATTGGATCCTAATTTCCAATATTTTGTTCGCCCATCAGATGAGAACCTCTTGGAAGTCATGAATTCTTATTCGACATGATGCGTTGTCTTCGGAGTAGAGTTTGTTTTCTTGTGTCAAGCTCCTTAAAAAATGAAACAAGCTCGTCAGAGCATAGTTCGTTTTCTTGTGTCAAGCTCCTTAAAAAATGAAACAAGCTCCTCAGAGCAGAGTTCGTTTTCTTGTGTCAAGCTCCTTAAAAAATGAAACAAACTGTCGCGAGGATGGTTCATCTTCTGTGTCAACCTTGTTAAAAAATGAATTAGGTCATAAGGATAGTTCTTTTAATGTGTCAACCTTGTTAAAACAATGAAACATGTTCCTGTTCAATTCGAGTCCTTGATACGATCTCGTAAAATCCCAGTCGAGTCTTTCTCTTGATCTCGTAATTTGAACCTTCACTCCATCTATCTTTCATATGGACTGAAGCTTGGGGTCATGTACCTCGAATTGAGTCACCATGCTGGGGGCATGCCCACTTTTTCAAGCATAGTTTATTTTTGTTTCAAGCTTGTGTAAAAATGAAACCAACTTCAAGCAGAGTTTCCTGATTTCAAGCTTGTATAAAAATGAAACCATTCCCTTTTTATCTCTCGTGATTGCCATTTTATCAACCTGTTTTTCCAGATGAGCCTTTGTTTTCTCATTCCACCGTCACCATTTGCTTGGCTGATCATATTCCCTCACTTTGATTGTTTTACCCATTCCTGAGGAACCACTGCAATGAGTGGTCTTGTTAGCCAACCTCTTAACCTTTACTTGTTCTGAGCAGTTCCTCCATCACCGGAACTAGTTGCTACCCTTAATACCATTCGTTCCTTCAGGAGGAGTCATCTTTTAGCTCTTTTTTGACTCTCTAAAACTGAAAAGATTGCCGAGACTCTTGTCGTTTTGAACACGTTAAATGGCTGCGAAACGATATCTATCCAGTATATGTTTACCCCTGTTTCGAGTTGGGATAGATTATTTACGAAAAAGGAATACCTTAGCCTATCGCGACTAAGAGGTTCTTTCAGATATTGTTTTTTACCTTTTCGGATCTGAGGGAATATTTACGAAAAGGGACTTGCTGGAGTTTTATTTTCTGCTTCTTTTCAAACTCTCTAAACATGAAAATATGCTGAGTTCTTCCTTTGTCAGACTCGTTAAAACTTAAATGACAACAGAAATCATCACCATGATGTTACCGAGTTCCTCCTTCCTAGGGCTCGTAAAATGTACTAGGATGGATTTGTCCGAAGGACAAACTTATATGACAAGCATATGGTATCCTCTTCAAGCTTATGTAAAAATAAAGAGGTACTCTCCAGAAATGGTGGGGGAAAATGGAAGTTTTTCATCAGTTGTGTCGGCAGTATGTCACTATTGAACATGACACTTGTCTGCAGTTCATGTCGGGTTGGGATATCTTCACTCTGTCACTTTGCCTCCATGGGTTTGGGAAATCCGTTTTCCTCTCATTCGATTACCAATCTTGTCAATATGACCTCTGATCCTATTTGAGTCAAATGATGCCAAATTCCAGAGTCGTGTCGCCGATATGTTCAAGAGAAAATTCTTCTGAAGTTTGTACATTCCTTGATCCTCTGTTTCAGTCTTGATTCACACTCATATTACCTTCTCTGTTTCACGTCGATGATGTGGGATTCATTATGACCCTTCTTCGACGGATCACTTCTTGTTGACTTCAGCTCATTATCTGGGAAGTAGATCTAGATATTCCTTTATGGTACCTTAGAGCTTGCATGCCTCAATGGAAGTTCTTCGCATTCGACGACAGGTTCACATCATTGGCTTTCGATCGGGTGATTTCACGGGTGTTCGACTTCAACTCACTATTCACATTCCGTGGATTGTACTAGTAGTACCTTGAGCACCATTGACATTATGGGTGGTTTCTGTCACACTTGTTAACGGTTCACATCATTGACCAGTAGTCAAGTGATTTTATAGCATGTTTGACTTCAACACGTCTATTCACATGTTGGAATTTGTACTTTGATCGGGTGTTGTTGGAGTGCAAGACGCTGAGCTTCGATCACAAAAGTCCAGGTTGCGAGCAGTGATGAGTCATTCGTGATTATATACATGATTCTTTAGACGGATGGCTGCGACCATACCATGGGTTCTCTCATTTTTATCCTCTCTATTCATATGGTTGCGTCCATGCCGAGGGTACATTCACATGAACCATGGATTCATGTATTTTCATCAGAGTTTTCGGTTATGTATATGTATCTATGCTTTATTTGCAGGTCTCCCGATAGTAGCATTTGGTTCCTTGCGTGTACTTGTAAAGCATTTCAACCCTCACTTGTGTTCGGACTTCATACTTTAGGGGGCATCTGTTACGCATCAATTTTTCAGCGTCCCTGTACTCCCAGTTCCTTGATCCTGAAGGACCCATATAGTGACCCTTGTGTAATTTCCAAGCATGGAATACATACCCCTGAAACAAATTTTGTCTGCCAAATCATCTCCCTTTACAACTTTTCTGAAAGTTCCTTGTAAAAACCTGTTTTTCAAGGTCGACGCTTTCTCTTAATGTCTGACCCGTGCCGATAGCAGAGATTTTCACTGAGACCCATGCCGATTGATGCTCTGTCTTAATGTCGGAACCGCACCGATCCTGTTTTGGAAATTTTTTTTACATAGAAAGGAAACTTTTGTGACAAGAAGCTTCGCGAGGCGGCGAGCTGGAAGATTGTTTCGAGGATATGGCCGAGGAGTTCCCCTTTGGGCTTCTTGTTCCCAAGAAATAGGAACTAATCCAAAGGATAATATCTTTTCCCATTATTTGAGGGCCCATAACCTCCTCCTCCATTGTTATATAAGGAGACCTCGTTAAGCTCTACAACCTTAGAGAGTGATGATAGAAAGGAGAAGCAATTATAGCTTCAGGAGAATAGTGCAGAGTGTGATTGTTTTTGTGTGTTGGGAACATAGTGAGATCTTGGACCTTTGTGTATGAGAGTGTTACAGACGTGCTTGGATACAGACCTGCCGAAGGAGAGCCTCAACATCAAGGCTTGATTGTAAACTCCCCTTGTATTTATCATAATAAAATGCATCTAATGTTTATCTTCCACTCTTGTTTACATTTATAATGAGAATTCTATCATTCCTTGGTCAATTATATAGATTGTAATTTTTTTTAATGTTTTTCATGGTTTTACGCTTGTCGTGGTGTCTTGACTGCTTGTACAGGTAATCGAACGTTGGCAGCAGCGTGTATCAAGCTTGAGAAGAGTGATAGATCAAGAAGCTTTGACGGAAAATGACAACATAGCATCAAGACAAGGTAGGTCATCTTCCTTGCTCTGAATTTCGTTTACAATCTAGGAAGGTAGATGTTAGTATGTGACCGGAATTGCTAGACCCACCCTAGGGCTAGAGAGATTTCCTTTGTCCGCATAAGGGATTTACCTGGAAAACAATGAGAAAGGGGTAAAAAATAGGGGTGTTTTGAGGGACAGGTGGGATAATTTTTTTGCAGACATAGGTGGAGGGTTGCTTGCGGCTGTGAGGAGGGTTGAACAGAGGGAAGCAGAGAGGGGTGCACTAAGGGACGTGAGAGAGAATCGTGTTGCGTGCACCAGAGGAGAGATGTTGACGGTGAAGATGAGGAATGAGTAGAGGTTGAAGAAGAGTAAGAAACATGTGACAAGCACAACAGGTTACTCGACATCCTTGAGAGGTTGGATTGGCCATTGATTAAATTTGGATCAGGGCCTAAAAATAGCTAAAAATTCAAAGTTCTCAGAAATGATTGAAACAAGGATGGTTGCGTAGATCTTGTCTTCCTGATTCCGGTGCCGTGAATGGTTCGAAAAAATGACACTGTATGAAGAATTTATTTCAATTTGAATGCCGAGTGGGTTAGGCAGAGCGCAGAGGGGCCAACCCTCCTCCCATGGAACCTCATCACGTGACCAGTGCGAGAGCTTAATGGTAAGCGCGCTTAAGGCACATAATACAAGGTTTAATATTTAATTAAACATTAGTTAAGTGGCGTTTAATATGGCAGAGATTCTGGAGGCGCCCCCAAATTTAGGCAGACTTCCACTTTTAGTGGAGTTAACTGGCAGAGTTCCCAAATTTAGTGTAGAAATTGGGGCAAAGTTGTTTTGGTCATAAATCACTCAATTTTCGACCATTTGGAGAGTGTGAATAGTAAATTTCGACTCTATTAGACATTATAGAGCCATTGGTGAGGTTTTCAGAGCCATCAGAGGACTTATGAGGGAGGTTTAACTACAGAGAAGTTCTAGGGGCCACTAGGGCCACCATGGGCCAACAACAGTTTGAGGCCTAGGCAGGGCAGCTAGAGGCCTTATTCATTGAAAAAATAGTCATTTTTGGATGTTTCAGACATTCTGGAACTAATGGTGTGGTTTTCAGAGCTTGTAGAGGAATTTTTAAGGACGAGATGCTTCAGAGAATTTCCAGGGGCCACTAGGGCGATCACGTGCCAGCAAGAGAATGAGTCCTATCCAGAGCAGCCAATATCCATTCTCAGCAAACCAATAGTCATTTATGACTGTAATGAGTGTTCTGAATCCATTGAAGGAGTTTTCAGGAGCTTTTTAAGACTTTTAAAGGCTGAGATGATTCAGAGAAGTTTTCAGTGAACCTAGAGCTAGGGGGTACCACTAGGTGTTGGAGGCGTAACCGGAGCACCCAGAGGCCAATTTATGTAAATGAATAGTCTATTTTGACTATTTCAAACATTATGAATCCATTTAAGGGATTTTTAGAGTCATTTGGAGACTTATGAAGGTCGAGAAGCCATAGGGAAGTTTCGGGCAGCCTAGGGCCAACAGTGGATGGAGGCTTAGATTAGGGAGCCAGAGCTCATTTTGAGAAAATGATCAGTCTGTTTTGGAGGTATGATGTATGCTGGAGACAATAGGTGAGGTTTTAGGGACGAAAAATGATTTCTTAAAGGATTAGTGCCATAGTGAAGCTCAGGGAAGCTTAAGGCACCAACAACAGAAATCAAGTCTAAAGGAAGCCTAGTTCTTTCTTCAGAGTGATGAAAACCATTACAAGGGTATGATGATGTTGTAAACCCAATGGTATAGTCCAAATAACCATTGGAGTTGAGTTATTAACTTGTAAAAGAAATTTCACATCATAATCCCAAAGAGCCAAGTCAGTTGACATAGGCTCAAGGAGACGTAGCCCACGATATTCGGGTGAACTCCTTTATTAAATTTGTTGTTATGTGTTGATGCTTATTTGCTGCATTTTATGGTTGCTGTAAATGCTTAATATCAGCAAAAAAAAATGTTTAATTCCTCACGCATAAAGGTTTAAAACAATTTTAAACACATACACCTGTTTTCAAGTATAAAATTTTGCATAGTCATGTACAAGCACGATCATTTATTTTTTTAACTGAGTGGGAGGTGATTGTGCTTGAAAATAATTTGAAGTTATCCACCCATTTCAGATCAACCATCTTGATTCGAGAGGGTGTGCAGACTGTGGGATGTCCACAAACCATCAGAGACAGAATTTGAAGGGAAGGAGTCCATGAATTGAGAGTGTGATTTGTACTGGGAGGATAACAAATTTCTAAACTTACGAATGTGACTTCTAGAAGTGGATTGGAAGGCTTCGAATGTAGTAGTAAATGAGCGACGATATATAATGTTCCAGATATCAGAGCGAAAACAAGAAGCTAGCTTGATGTGAAGATAATTGTTTTTTGTAGAAAGATTATTGAGATCATTATTTTAGTATAAATAATGTTTTTTCCCTTTTCATTTGCAAGTGGATAACATTTTAAGATTGCAATAAATAAAGTTTCTTAAATAAGTTTCTTTCCATTAATTGAATTTGTGTGGTCAATTTACATTATAATTTGCAAATGCCCCCAACACTTTGTGTTTTCACTATTATTTGAGTTTTATTGTTGTTTGTATTTATTACTCTTGTAGTTATAGTGTCATTTTTGGGAATGATGCACAATATACCTTGCTATTAAGGTAAATATTATGTGATTATATAAATTTAATGGTTTTTATTATAATCATTTTTTGTTTTTGATCCCAAAATTATAGTTAAAGTAAAATGTTAGATATTTTTAAAAGTAACAAGGGATTATTAATATGATAACATTTACATTCATTAAGATAAACATTGATACCTAAGGAATATTTGAATAAATGGCTCAAAAATGCTTACAAATAAGCTTGCTTAAGCTTGGAGAAGGCGCATGAGGAGACACGACTTAATGGGTTATTAACATATCTTAAATAAAGCCAAGACTCTAAAAATTGGCATATCTTCAAATATTGATTTGAATGCTTTTGTGGAGTTTAAAAAACATTGGGAAGATGAAATTCCAACACCAAAATATTACACAATGTGATTTTCGAAGTGATTTTAAAGTGCATCTATGGCTGAGGTCAATCGAACTAGTCTTTGAGTGCATGCCATACACAACTAAGAAGATAAGTTATATATTGTTCTTAAAACATCGATAAGCGTTAACGCATATGTGTAGTGAGATGGTTAAGGAAGAACCCCATAAAATTTTTCAACAAGTCCCTATATGCATTAATCTAAAGAACTAAGTGGAATTAGGATAAATGCTAGATTGTCTTTTTTATTCACCTATTTTAGATGTTGTCGAAGAATACATGGAAATGTTTCAAACATTAGAGTCCAAGGAAATACTTTCATTTGACAAAGTATGAGACATCTATATATGAAACTCAAGTATATATATTAGAGAAAAGGTAAAGATCATTTGAGCCAAATTATTTAGTTACATCCAATTTTGTAGCTATGAAGGAAAGAAATCACGTGACAACTTTAGAGGAAATATTTTTCTCTAAATTGAGAGTTTTTGTGTACAATTGGTATAACCAAACTAATCAATAGGTTAGAATCCCTTTCTTCTAGATCCAAATTATGTTGCAAACACTCTTAGCCTTGGCATAAAGACCAATTTTGTTCCCCAAAATTTTTTATATAGCTAAACTTTTTACAACCCTTAGACTTGAACTTTGAACCTATTATGGATCATGCATATAAATAATCCAATATTGATCTTGTCCCAAAAGACAAACTCTTGAGACACAAGAGAATGCTCAATGTCCTTTATTGTAGTGATTATACTTCCTCTTCTTTATGTCTTCAATATATTTAGCTCCATAAGTAAAAAGGGGTTTCAATCATGATTGATCATGTAATATCATTAAACACCCTAGATAAGAAACATGTTAAAATTGTTCTCCCATCTTAATACCTCTAAACAACTCCTATCAACAATTAGATCATAAACATATTCATTATGAAGGTGTCTATAATATGTAATTTAAATTTACAAACTATACACTCAACGATTACTTTTATGTTATGGTGTCTATTGAAGGTGTGGATGTGTTTCTTGGTATTCGATAGATCTATCCTTAAGGTACGAACTACACTAACCATAAAAAGGAATTTCTATCTTTAGAATGAGATAAAATGGAATATATTTAATTTTTGTAACTAGGGTCAAATTCCACATTCGACAACTCAGATGATTAAGATAATAATTTAATTAGATTCCTCTTTTTGAGAGGATCAAAATCGACCTATAGATCACCCCAATCGATTAAGAAGATGTTAAGTTATGAATTGATTTAATATTTTATGGGATGGCCTAACCGCATTTTGATCTGGTCAAAGCCCCAAGTGGCCACTCACAAAATTATAAATAGAGGTGACCTCAAGGTAATTTGAAAACTTGCTCAAGCGATCTATGATTTGCATCCATTAGTTTATTTCTTCTATGTTTATGTTTTGGCTCGCACAGGTACATCGGAAGGATATCGTGCAGTGGATTAGGATCAGAGACTAATGCACATTTCAGATCTTAGTCTATTGAAGCGGAATTGCAGGAAGGTAAGGCCTAGGTAGCGGCATATGTCAGTAGAGCCACATGCAAGGTGTGTTGTGCCTACGACCAAGGTGCCAAAGCCATTGTCACAACTTTTCAAGGGCGCGAGCAAAGCTCTCAGGTCAGATCAGGCTGATCTGAAGCAAAGCTGTGGGCACAAAGTGTTGTTGTAGTGGCTCAGAGCTCCAAAGCCACAGGTGGAGCATGTTAAGGCCGCGGATCAAAGAGTTACTAGGCAGATCTGATTTGGTTCACCTTTAGTTGATTTCATAGCACTTCCAAACATCAGTCGTTCAGTCATAGTTGCGTAAGAGCGTCATTGATAGACTCCTGGATTCAGATCTAGGACTTCGGAATTGAGATCACTTGGTGATATTTCAGATTCAAGTTTTGGTATTATAGATCTATTGATGAGATCTGTATGATTCCGCTGCAGATGTATCTTCAGTCCTCATTCAATATCATCTGTGTTCATTAGTTTTCTACAGCCAGTGTAAGTGCATTTCAATTCTCAGATTAGTTTCCTTTATGCAGAAGTATGGGTATGGTTTTAGTGCTTGTATGGATTTTTTTTTTAAATTAATTAATTAATTAATTTATTGGCATTATAAAGATATGTACTCATTGATCATTGTACTCTTGTTGCTGAACCATTCAATGAAGATCTAAGAAATATAATTTCCAAGGGTTTTACCTGTAGTGGGTTTTGCCCTAGTCTCGTACCAATCCTGGTGTCTCTATGTGTTCATGCTTCTCTTCCTTTGATCTATTATTTTATGCTACTTAGATGATGATGATGATGATGGTGTTGTTCTTTCTGCATAGTTATGTATATTTTGATGCTTAATAATTCAGAAATGTACAATGGAATAATTATTTGGGGTGAATGCAACATGTTAATGATGAAATGTAACTATTAAAGTAAATAAAATGTTGTTTCATGAAAAATAACATCTTCTAGATTCAAATTATGTTGCAAACACTCTTAGCCTTGGCATGAATACCTATTTTGTTTCCTAAATTTTTTTCTACAGCTAAAATTTTTACAACGCTCGGACTTGAACTTTGAACCTATTATGGATCATGCACATAAATAATCCAATATTGATCTTGTGTTGTGAAACCAGCTCCAAAAAGAGAAGAAAAGAGATATCAACGCCTTAGAGATAAGCCACTTCGAGGGGGAAACCTCCAATACATTACATGAATGAACAATTCTTGGATTATTCAAATTACAAAACCTCCTTTCTATATATAGGAGTCCATGGGGCCACAATGTAATCCTAGTGGGGCCACAATGTAATCCTAGCCGACCTAACAATAATAATTTAAGGGCACAATAATAACAATATGGGGTTACAAGGGTACAATAATAACAATAAGGGGGTTACACTAACAACAATAAGGGACTATACTAGTAATATAGGGACCTAACATGCCCCTCTCCTTCAAAAAAGTGTTGTCCTCAACGCTTGAGTAGCTCTGGGTGCTTCTGTATAAAATTCTCATCCTCCCATGTAGAATCTTCAATGGGAAAGTTCTTCCACTCGATGAGATACTCTGAAATTGATCGATTCCGTAGTTGTCGAGTTCTTGTTTCCGTGACCGCTTCAGGTTCTAATATGATTTTTCCTTCCTCATCAAATTCTGGCAATATTGTTTGAACTGGAAGATTTTCACCTATAACCTTCTTTAAGCATGAAACATGGAAAATTGGATGCACTTGTGAAGAAGCAGGAAGCTCCAATTTGTATGCCATAGTACCAATCTTTTGCAACACCTTGTAAGGACCATATTACTTTGACAATAATTTATTATCCTTCTTAGCTTGCTTGAGGGAAATTTGTTTGTATGGTTGTATCCGTAAAAATACCCAGTCTCCTACATCAAAACTTCTCTCACTGCGATGTTGATCTTCCTGTTGTTTCATTCGATTTTGTGCCAAATTCAGGTTGTCCTTTAAGAGTTGGAGAACTTCTTGTTGATGCTCGATGTGATCTTGCACTGCTTGAACCTTCGAATTCTCTTAAAGATGATGTGATGGATGGTGGATGATATCCATAAAGTGCCATAAATGAGGTCATTTTTGCTGCAGTATGGAAGGAAGTGTTATACCACCATTCATTTAGAGGTAACCACTTGACCCATTGTGTTTGTTTATCAGATGAAAAACAACGAAGATATCCTTCCAAACATTTATTTACTATCTCAGTTTGACGATCGGATTGAGGATGATAAGATGAGCTATGAGCTAATTGAGTACCCAAACAAGAAAATAACTCCGTCCAAAAATTTCCAGTAAAAATGGGATCTTTGTCGCTCACAATAACCCTTGGGCTTCCATGTAGCTTTTGAATTCTGTCCATAAATGTAGTAGCAACTGTGCTTGCTTTAAATGGATGAGATAATGCACAAAAGTGTGCATACTTGGTAAGTCTATCAACTACCACCATGATGACACTCTTTCCTTCGGACTTAGGTAAAGCTGTGATAAAATCCATTGAAATCTCCTCCCAACGTTGACTTGGAATGGATAAAGGTTGTAGAAGTCCTGGGGTCTTAATTGTTTCCACTTTATTCTGCTGGCAAACCAAACATTCCGCCACAAACTTTCGAATATCAGATTTAAGGCCATCCCAAAAAAATTCTTTCTTCACCCTGTGGTAAGTTTTAAAAAATCTTGAGTGTCCTCCTAAAGGAGAAGTGTGCAATTCCAAAAGAATCTTTTGTTTTAGTTGAGAATTCTTACAAAGATATAAGCGATCTTTGTACCATAAGGAATCATTTTTCCAACTAAATGTATCAGATGTACTAGGATCTTGCTGCAACTTTTGAATGAGTGTCCATACATCTTTGTCCTTCTTCCATTCATCTCTTGCTTCGGTTATCCAATACGGTTGGATAATAGAAATGGCACAAAGCAATGCTTCCACCTCTTCATTCTTTCTTGAGAGTGCATCTGCAACAACATTAAGCTTTCCCTTTTTGTATATTATTTCAAAGTCATAACCCAACATCTTTGTGACCCATTTTTTCTGCTCTTCTGAAGATAGTCTTTGTTCCAAAAAGTGTTTAAGATTATCATGATCAATTTTTACCTTGAAGAGTCTTCCCATTAGGTAAGTTCACCATTTCTTTAGTGCATACAGTATTGCTAACATTTCTTTCTCATAAATATCTTTATGTAAATACTTTCCTTTGATTAGATGACTTTCAAAAGAAATGGGTCTTCCTTCTTGCATTAAAAAAGCACCAATTCCATTTCCTGAGGCATCACATTCCAAAATAATGGTTTTTGTGAATTTTGGTGTAGCTAAGACTAGTGCTAGGCACATTGACTCTTTAAGATGTTAAATGGCCTTAGTTGCTTCAGGAGTCCATGAAAATTCATCTTTCTTCAAAAATGTTGTTAGAGGTGCTGCTATTCTCCCATAATTCTTAAAAAACTTGCGATAATACCTTGTCAACCTAAGAAATCCTTGCAATTGCTTTATGGTTGTGAGGACTTTCCATTCCTTAATGGCTTTAATTTTGTTAGGGTCTACCTTAACACCCTCGTGAGATACAATATGACCCAAATATTCCACCTCTTGTACTCCGAAGAAACATTGGGATGTTTTTGCATATAATTGTTTCTCCTGTAATAGTTTGAGCACCCTGTCAACATGTTGAACATGATCCTTTCAAGACCTGCTGTAGATTAGTATATCATCAAAAAATACTAGCACAAATTTTTCTAAGGAAGGGTTTGAAAATGGAATTAATCAACCCTTGAAATGTAGAAGGTGCATTGGTAAGGCCAAAAGGCATGACCAAAAATTCATAATGACCCTCATGAGTTCGAAATGATGTTTTCGGAATATCTTTAGTTTTCATTCTAATTTGATGATACCTTGAACGAAGATCCAATTTGGTAAAATAAATTGCTCCATGTAATTCATACAATAATTCATCATTCACATGAATGGGAAATTTATCTTTAATGGTGAGCTTATTGAGCTCCCTATAATCCGGACACATGTGCCATGATCCATCCTTCTTGTGTACCAGTACTACAGGAGCAGAGAAAGAACTTTGACTACGTTGAATTATACCTGCCTCTAACATTTTTGCAATCATACGTTTAATTTCGCTCTTTTGGACATAAGGATATCTATAAGGCCTGATGTTTGGAGGAACACTTCCTAGAATCAAATGAATAGCATGATCATGATCACGAATAGGTGGGAGTCCTTTTGGAGTTTCAAAAACCTTGGAATGATTGTCCAAGACTTTTTGGAGATCTGCAGAAATAGATGATTTTGATGTTGGAACTTCTAGTGAGCATATTTGTGCAATTTTGCCTCGTTGTTCTTTCTTTAGAAGCTTTGTCATGACATTAGAGCTTATTATCTTTTCCGGCTTCCCTATGATACCAAGTAATTCAACTTCCTTTCCTTCTGAAATAAATTCAAGAAAATTTCTTGAAAATTAAAAGCTACCATCCCCAAAGATTGTAACCATTGTACTCCTAGTACAACATCAGCACCTCCCATAGGAATGGAAAGAAATGGACTATTCAATACATATTCCCCATGGTTAGCTTGATATTACGGCATTTTCCAGAGCAATTTATAGTTCCTCCATTTGCAACCATCACTTGACATTCTGGTGCTGGGTATACGAAACAATTCAATTCCTTGGCTACCTTACAATGGATAAAATTATGGGTACTACCTGAATAAATCAACACTATTACCTTTTTCTTCTTGATATGTCCTTCTATATTGAGAGTTTGAGGAGTGGTAATTCCTGCCAATGCATTACATGATATGGTTAGACTCATTTCTTCCTTTCTAGGGTTTCGTTCTGGTGTATATCCTCTTCTTGTTCATTTTCTTCCTCCTCTTCACAATCTATGTAAAATAATTTCTTCTCGACACACTTATGACCTTTAGTGTATTTTCTATCACAACTGTAGCAAATCCCTTTTGCTCTTTTTTCTTCCAATTTTTATGGTGTCAACCTTGTAGGTTGTGAAATTCTAGGAGTAGCAACACTTCCCTCTTTATAGAAGTGAGTGGTAGGTTTCCTTGTCGCCATAATTTTACATTCAATTTTTCTTGCTAACCTGAATGCCTTCTCCAATGAATCAGGTTCCAAAACATAAACTTCATGTTGGATGTTATCCTTTAAAGTACCTATGAAGAGATCAATCATGTGTTCCTCTGGAATATCAATTACCCTTATATTCAATTTTTGGAAGTCCTAAATGTGCTCCCCCATTAAACCCTTTTGTTTGAGATTTATTAATTGGCTAAAGAAGGTGTTGCTCTTTGTATCCTCATAATGTGCTATCATTTCTTCAGTAAAAATTGACCAAGTGACAATTTTTTTACGGGAGAAAAGCCATCAATACCATACAAATGTATTTTTTTCTAAATGTAAAGTTGCAATGCGTACCTTTTGTGTGTTTTGCACATTATGGAGATCAAAATATTGCTCCATACGCAGTATCCATGTTACAGGATCCTTTCCATCAAACTTCCTCATATCCATTTTTGGAATATGGTGGTTCTTCCCGCCAACATTAGATTTTATGAAATCACGATTAACATTTATTTTTTTCTCATCATGAGTTTCCTCTACTATCTTTTCACCATTAGGAAAAATTTCTTGTATCAACTTTGTCAAACCTTCCATGCCTGCTTTTAGATCATTCTTCATGTTTTCCATTTTCTCTTCCATGTCATCCATCTTAGATTCCATGCCAGCTTCCATGCCATCTATCTTAGATTTCATGCCATCCATCTTATATTCCATGCCATTATTCAAACCATCCATCTTAGATTCCACGCCTTTCTTCAAACCATCCATCTTAGCTTCCACACCTTTCTTCAGAACTTCCATGTCATTTTTTGTTGCTTTTGGCGAGAGCGAAATTTGTTGCACTTGCTCTTGTAATTTTGATATGTCATGTTGCCATTCTTCGTCTTCATGAGTCATAGTAGAGCTTTCTAAAGGCTTAATGGGTGTTGAATTCTTTTTAGGGGCCATTTTAGAATCCAATACTGATATCTATTCTACAATATGCCCTTGGAATCAATTCAACTTGATTCTTCAAAGAAGACTGATGCAATTTGGAAAAAAAATACACACCTTTTACTTGCTTTGAGGAGCTCGATATTGAAATTGAATTATCTATATAGTTGCAAATCCTTAATATCTGAAATTCAGCCCTGTAGTAGCCCTCTGAAACTTCTTTCAAATTCCATAGGTATGATCTAATTTGGATTCTTCAAGGCAAAGTTATGTCCAATCTCCCACAATGACCCAATTTTGGACTGGTTCAGTAAAGCAAACTTGTACAACTTGACACGTGTCACTGTTTCCCCCTTTGGCTCTGAAATTTATATACTGAAAACTAAAGTCCGTGTCCTTGCGGCCACTTTTTACAGCATTTCAATCCGATGCTCAGAGAGAGAGTTATGAAGATTTTCCCACGATCACCTCTTTGAGATGAAATTCAGAAGCCTAAAAAAGCCCTAACTTCCACAGATCATATCTCCGAAAATATTATGAACCAATATCTGAAATTTTGCGAAGATGTTCCTCAGGATTGTGGCTTCGCACTCTAACAATTTCAGCTTCTGAACCTTCGTAGAAAAAAAGTTATTACGAAAATACCACGATGACCTGTTTAGGTTAAATTCAGGAGCCTGCAAAATGACCTAACTTGCACAGATCATATCTCTGAAAATATTGTGAACCAAGCTTTGAAATTTTGCGCTGATGTTCCTTAGGATTTTGGCTTCGCACTCTAAAAATTTCAGATTCTGAACCTTCATAGAAAAAAAGTTATAGCGAAAATTCCATGATGACCTGTTTGGAGTAGCGAAACCCTAGAATTTCAAAGCTCTGATACCAAATGTTGTGAAACCAGCTCCAAAAAGAGAAGAAAAGAGATATCAACACCTTAGAAATAAGCCAATTTGAGGGGGCAACCTCCAATACATTACATGAATGAACAATTCTTGGATTATTCAAATTACAAAACCTCCTTTCTATATATAGGAGTCCATAGGGCCATAATGTAATCCTAGCCGACCTAACAATAATAATTTAAGGGCACAATAATAACAATATGGGGGTTACAAGGGTACAATAATAACAATAAGGGGTTTACACTAACAACAATAAAGGACTATACTAGTAATATAGGGACCTAACATCTTGTCCCGAAGACAAATTCCTTAGATACAAGAGAATCCTCAATGTCCTTTATTGCAGTGATTAGACTTACTCTTCTTTATGTCTTCAATATTTTTAGCCCCATAATTAAAAAAAAGTTTTAATCATGATTGATCATGTAAGATCATTAAAGATCCTAGATAATAAGCATGTTAAAATTGTTCTCCCATCTTAATACCTCTAAACAACTCCCATAAAAAATTAGATCATAAACATATTTATTATGAAGGTGTCTATAATTTGGAATTTAAATTTACAAACTATACACTCAAAGATCACTTTTATGTTATGGTGTCTATTGAAGGTGTGGATGTGGTTCTTGGTATTCGATATATCTATCCTTAAGGTATGAACTCCACTAACCATAAAAAGGAATTTCTATCTTTAGAATGAGATTAAAGGGAATATACCACAAAATCCATTTGTAATATTCCTTTTTGGTGTCACCTATGAGAGGGTTAGGATGGAATTCCAGAGTTAGGAGAAGACATGTCACATATACAAGTTGGTGTAATCAGCGGACCCATGAGATTTTTAGAGGAGTTCTGAGGAGTTTCTATGAGGGCCAGTGGCATTCGATTGATATATTCCCATAATCCACATCGTTTGCCTTTCATTCCAATGCATTCCGACAATTTTCAGAAAACTGAGTTATTTTTGGGCTTAACTCAATTAATTAGGTTCAAGGTGGAATTACAGGAGGAATACGTGATAGAACACCTTAGTGTAATAGAACTAGGATGAGAATACCTACATGATGGGGTGGTTAGACATGAGTTTCAGTAACCCGAGGAGACATGGTAGCCGATTTACTCTTTCCGACATTAAAAAGCAATATTTTAATTGGAAAATAAGAGGGAAAAGTGCTCCATGATTAAAATAACAATAAAATAAGGCTCTAGAAGGATCCATGAGATCTATAAAAGAAAAGGAGGAGGCCATTTATGGATATCTTGGATTGGATCATTTTCTTGTGTGAGAGGTTTGAGAACATGGTTCTCTACTTCATTGGTAGCCCCAGGATAGAAACCCTCGGGTGTGTTGCCGAGTGTTGGACAGAAACCCAACTCTCTTTGAGGAGACTTCATTCAGGAGTTTCGTAAACCTTCAGGGAGATTGGAGTGAGGATAATTTAGATCTTAAACTGATGCTTCATTGTATTTCAGTGGATTCGATGGCTGCTGTTGCCAGAGGGAGAGTGCAACAGTTCAGTTTTGAAGGCCAACGCAGTGCAACAGATTCTTGAGGCCAGTTCTATTTCAGTTATCTCAGCTATTTCTCATTTCATCATGTAACCCCAGTGATATTATAATAAATATGAGTTATTCCCTTCATTATGGTGTTATGGATTTGCATGTACTTGTATGTTTTATTTTACATGGAAATCTTCTGTAAATGCATGGTAATTTAATGGATACATTTTGGTTGAGTTAATTTTTTGGAAAAAATTATAAAATATTCCTAAAGGGATATTACAGTGGTATCAGATCTTTGATCTTGGCTCAGTTGTGGGATTGATCTAAAAAAAAAAAACCCCAAGTTCAAGGGTTTTACTGCAAAAGGAGATTGAGGGTTTTTATTAGCAAACTCTAATTTATCAACATTGGTTCAGGGTTATTATTTATTTTATTGCAGATAATTGGTCTACTCTTTTAGGAACCAAATAGATCTTGCCAAAATTGTTATAGTATTGGAGGGTCGAGTTCAAGACATAAGGCCTTGTCATCATTGGAGCAACGAATTATTGAAGACCGAGAACAATGTTAATTAAGGAAGGCCGAATATTATCTGTGTAAAAATAAAATTGTTTATGCAACCGCCATCCTTTCAAGAGCAAATCAAACTATTTAAAATTTCCTCAGAACACCGAATTGATAAAATACGAATTTCAATTCATGGAAAGTCAAATTTTGAAGATTGCGGTCTGCACAAATTTAAGTAGAGGGGAATGTATTCACTGTGGACTATCTAATTCATTTATTAAATGGGCTGCATTGGATCCCTTGATGTCAATTCATGTGTCGTGTAATTCCTAACTGAAAATTTGGTTGATCATTGTGCATCCCCTGTCCTTACAGAAGAGTGTGTTGACGCTGCACACCAATTTGTGGAAGGGTCGTTAACAAAGGGTGTGGCACGGGTCTATGTTAGATCGTTATCAGCTCAGAATACGGGTATTCTGTATGCATAACCATGAAAAGAAAACTCACTTCTATTGTCAATGTGATCCATCCATCTTCTGTTATATCAACATAACACACTTAGTGATTTGGGCCAAGGAATTAGTGGAATGGCATCGACTCTACTTTGTGGAAGCCGCTGTAATTTATTTAAAAGTTTGATTGAAAAGGGGCCGAAATCGTATTCCAATTTTGTGAAACACCATCGAATTGAGGCCGAATTTAGGCATGGTCGTGGGCCACATGTTTCAAGGGTCGTGACATTGAATTAGCCCGTTAAACGAAGACATACCAGATCATGGCATCGATTAAACGGTGAAAATAGTTGGTCTGTCCTGTGGATGTGGAGTTGCTAGCCAACATATATATTTTGCAACGAGAAATCTGGCCGCTACATGAGTTGCGGCAGTGGACACAAGCCAAAGAGACCACAACACTGTCATTCCGGTAAATGAAGTGCAAACTGTCACAATGTAACACATCGTGAACCAAGTGCGAGTATCCCCCTGAAGGTGGCGTGCATTGCCTATGTGTATGAAATAGAGGCCAACATGATTGGAAGAGTTTGGTACATAGTCTGTGTGCAGCTATTCGTGTTTTGGTACGTTGGTAGAAATATCTTTGAGGGTGATTCATAAGTCGAAACAAAGAATGTGGATCGATGACTACGGGAGTTACTATGTTCTTATAGCAGTGAACTCGTAAGGAACTATTCCTTGTATTAACTGTATTTTCTAGTCAACATATGATGGATGAGCTATGTATATTGAATGGTTCTAGGCTCAATACAAAACATTATGTGATATTGTTGTTGTTTCTAGGATTATACCATACCTGAGCATCATCACCTTTAATTGTGTATATGTTCAGCAAGGTTGAATTCAGGGAGTTCAATTCTACGGTAGGATTGCAATGTAAAGAAGAATTCCAACACACATCCAAATGAGAATCAATTTGAGGGCACAAATTTCTAATTGTCACAAAGGTGTTCCAAGTTTCAAACTTATGTTTCGGTGCTATTCATCATCTGATTCTAAAGGAATTTTCTAGGTATTTATGAGCACTGCATTTTGGCCTATTGTAGAAGAAATAATTATGGTGTGGGTCTGATCATACTAGTCACAACAACGAGTTGGGGTATTTCATTGTTTTACTGCTATAGGATATTGTCACCTTGTTGCATTCATTCCATGTTCTGTTTTCTTATTTCTGAACTTGAAAGGGCTTGTATATTGTGTTCATTAAAATTTTGGTCTTGCTCAGTCAAGTTGAGTTTGTAACATTGTTCATGAGTTGAGATGTTGCTGCGCAGAGGGTCATTAGCTCATAATGTTGAGTCTTGAATAATGCATGTATTTTGCTGAGCTGTATAGAGTCAAGAGAGTGGAGTATTATTGTACTCCTATCAAAGGTTTTATAAAAGTCATCCTAATATACTGTCCTCATTAAAATAAACCATGGAGGAACTACTGAAAAAATTGAGAAGCTTAAGATCAGAAACTAGTTCGTTGAACCACCATGCATTAGAAGACCAAAAACAATACTGAACAACACACCCTTTTCAAGAGGGATATATGCCATCCTTCAAAAAGAACAACCAAAATATTTGCAGGAAGAATTTGGGATTAGTCACAAAATTATTGCACTTGGAACAAATTTGAAACACATGAAGATGACATTGAGAGTTCTTTCCAAACTTGATGAAATTTATGAACTACTTTCCAAAGTAAGCTAGTTAGAAGGGAAGAAACTGATTTGGGCTCTAAAACCCGCTATGCTTGCTCTTCTACAACCCAGTTTCTTAGAAGAACCATGTGAAGGGTTCAGAATTCCAGTTGCATCATGCCTTAGTAACATTATGATGTTGAATGCACCTATAGCTCCTTTCAATGATGATGTTATGAGTGAATTTTTCAAGTTAGTAAGGGGGACTTTTCAGGACTTGGACAACAGTGCAGGCTCTACCTTTGGGAAAAAGCTTGAGGTTTTAGGAGGTATGGCCACATTTAGAATGTATAACATCATGTTTGATCTTTAGTGTGATGGCTTGATTCTACAAATGTTCCAATGCTTCTTCAACATTAGGAGACATCATCCTGACACAATCATAGCACACATGCAGTCCATCCTGTCATCATGTATGAGATACCGTGACGCCATTTGTCAGGAGTTGTAGACTAGGTTTTTGAGCATTTGGAGGAAAAGCAGTTGGTCTCACCTGTTGCATATGAGCTAGCCCAAGGGCTGGTTGAGAAGAATGTTGGGCTATTTTGGAGATAGTTGACCAAGGAGGAGTTGCTCTAGTTTGGAGGATCATGCAGCGAGAACGAGTTGAGGAGGAAGGGAATTTTTTTAATCTGCAAATAACCTTGGGGACCTGACCACTCATGCTTGAGAGATGCAGATGAGGTGGCAGAGGTAGAGCATGAGGACATTCCTTTTGTATGTCAGGATGAGGACTCTTCTTCAGATCAATCCATGGGGTCATATGAGGATGCTTCTGGGGAGCCCGAGCAGTCATGTGGAGTTGATGACAGTAGGCCGGCTTTGTATTCTAGTGTGTAGGGTGAACAGTCAGGGGACTCCATGGGAGATATTCATGATGATAAGTCACTTGTGATGATTCGACCGAAGCAACATATGGTGGATCATGAGTCGGCCGAGGAGGAGGCTATGCACACCATGCATGATAGTCCCTTGGGGGAGATCCAGATGGAGGCTCACATTGAGTCTCTGATGAATATGCGGGTAACCTTAGATTCAGCCATTAAGGAAGAGCGAACAGATGCACGTGCATCTAATACTGTGACAATAGTTGCAGATACTTATACTTAGGAGATGTTGGAGGTTGATGGGATAGTTCTACAAGAGACTAGTAGACAACAGGAGTATGAAATTTCTGATCAGGAGAGGGACGAGCTATTGGAGATGGTGTTGCATCTATATTTGGGCCGACCCATTGATGAGGTGCCGATAGATGCACATACGGCTAGCAGGACTGTAGTACTTTCAGGGAGCAACACTCTCTAGGAGTACATCGATGGGGCCTACAGCATATCTTGCCCACTTTGGCCTATTATGGAGAGAGGGGCCTTCTTTTTTAGGAAGTTCTTGTTGACAGGTGGGACAGAGTGGCACGAGTTGAGTATGGGCTAGCGACAACACTCCATACATGTTCCATATGCTGATGTCACTACATTAGATTCTTCTTCTGGGATATATTGGTGGGAGATCATGAGTTGGTACCCTAATGATGGTACAATCTTCTATGTAGGGAGCATAGCGGAGCAAGGAACCTTAGACATGACAAATGCGACAGTTTCCAGTTGGCAGTGGGACAGAGGTCGACAATTATTCAACATTCCATCCCAACTTCAAGAGAGCAGGGCTAGCATGAGATCAAGTCAAGATTTGGACTGGAGAGAGGTGATGAGTTGGTACGCAGTTGGTGGGGAAGCTTATACAGTCAGAGCTACAACAAAAAAAGAGCCAAGGAGCATTGATGCTTGTTGGCGATCTTCGCTTCATGGGGTGTCAACTACAACTAGAGACAATGCGCAGTCCGAACCATAGGAATTGGGCGATGATTGACCATGGTGGCATTGGGATACGGGAGGATCAATTGATGTTAGGTGCAGTGAGAGATCAGTTTGGGATCCCAACATTGAGGATTCTATTCCGAGTGACTTGATACAAGAGCATAGTAGCACCCGGGGGTTTATATGGGATTTGGGAATTGGGTCTCAGTTGCATTGGGCCAATAGGGTGGCTCACATATTTGGATTTCTTGAGGGAAAGAAATATTGGGGCATAAGGTCTCTAATATTCCTTTTTGGTGTCACCTATGATAGGTTTAGGATGGACTTCCAGAGTTAGGAGCAGATAGTTCGCAGATACAAGTAGGTGTCATCAGCGGGCCCAGGGGATTTTTGGAAGAGTTTATATGAGGATCGGTGGAATTATCTTGATATATTCCCATAATCTGCACCGTTTTCCTTTCGTTCTGGTGTATTATGACAACTTTCGGAAAACTGAGTTATTTTTGGGCTTAACTCAATTAATTATGCTCAAGGTGGCATTCCAGGAGGAATACATGATAGAACACCTTAGTGTAATAGCTCGTTGGAACCGAGATGAGAATAAATACATGATGGGGTGGTTGGACATGAGTTTCAGTGGCCTAAGGAGACATGGTAGCCGATTAACTCTTTCTAGCATTAAAAAGGAAGATTTTAATTGGAAAATAAGAGGGAAAAGTGCTCCATGATTAAAATATTAATAAAATAAGGCTCTATAAGGATCCATGAGATCTATAAAAGAAAAGGAGGAGGTTATTTAGGGATATCTTGTATTGGATCATTTTCTTGTGTGAGAGGTTCGAGAACTTGGTTCTCTATTTCAATGGTAGCGCCAGGACAGAAACCCCTGGGAGTGTTGTCGATTGTTGGACGAAAACCCAAATCTCTTTGAGGAGAATTCATTCAGGAGTTTCGCAGAGCTTCAGGGATATTGGAGTGAGGATCATTCAGATATTCAATTGATGCTTCATTGTCTTTCAGTGGATTTAGTGGTAGTTGTTGCCGGACAATTCAGTTTTAGAAGCCAACACAGTGGAACAAATTCTTGAGGCCAGTTCTATTTTAGTTATCTCATTTATTTCTCATTTCAGCATGTAACGTGAGTTATATTATAATAAATCTGAGTTATTCCCTACATTATGGTGTTATGGATTTGCATGTACTTGTATGTTTTATTTTACATGGCAATCTTCTGTAAATGCATGATAATTTAATGGACAAATTTTGGTTGAGTTAATTTTTCGGCAAAATTTATAAAGTATTCTGAAAGGGATATTACACCCTTCTACGTAATAACATTGAGATTACATATTTTATTCACATGAAGAAATAACATCTTCAATTCAAGATACACTCGTGCCACAAAAAGGAAACATGTTCTAATGCATGTTAGAGTCCAAGTTTATTTAACTAGAATAGAATGATATAGAGGAGATTACCATTTAATTAGGAAAAGCATGATTTTGACATTTTTTCAAATAATCGGCATGCTTTCTCGATTCCTTGGAATATGGGTGAAGTGAGTGAAAAAATAAGTATAGGCACAACTTTAAAGTTATAGTTGGAATTTGTAAGGCACTAAAATGAATAAGATGCATTTGGAAGAAAGTTGATGAGTGCAATTTTCACATCATAAGGGACCTGATAATGCTAGCCTATTAAAACAAAGATAAAAAAATCCTCATTTCCCTTTTCATGTTTTGTACAATATAATTACTTTTATGGCTCATTAATTAATCTAGTACATCTACAAATAAAGGGGTTGTTGAAAAATGGCACCAAGAAAGATTCTAATTTAATTTTCCCTTGACTTAGTTGGTTCAGTTAATTCGAGTCGAGGGCCTAACTTGAGTCATGTAGAGTGGTTCCTACTTTTTATGATCCCTGGTTGAGTTTATTTTGAATTGTAATTATTTAATTCAGTTAAACTTAGTTAAAGTCAGTTAAACTAGTTCCAATTGTTCGAGGAACTAGACGCAGGCTTAGTAGTGGAGTGTGTACTCAATGATCTACCAGTTAACTAATAAATCAACCATAAATAACTCATGCATGCATGATCTACGTGTTACCCAGTTGAGATTGGAGTTCAAGGGCAATGTACTATCAGTTGTATAATCATCCAAATTGTACAGGCAATGCATGTAGTCAGAGGAAGGCCTGTGATGGATTGCACAATTATGGATGAGGAATTTCCCTAATTAATAGGGTTTAATTCCCAAGGAAAAAACACAAGGAAATAGGGACTTGGGCAATTAAAAAATTGGTTAAGTATTGGCCAAGGATTTTCTAGGAAGCAGTGAGATAGATAGAGATAGTGTAGAGGTTGCTCGGGCTTGAGAAAAGAATTGTAATATTCTCATATTTTTCTAACTAATGCAATATACATATAGGATGGGTTTTTAGTTGTGGATTTCCCCAGGAAATCATTGTGTAATGTGTTGATTGAATTATTCATCTTGTATGATTCATAATTTCACGATTGTTTAATAGTTTCCGCAATTAGTAGAGTATATTCAAGTCTATTGTTTTAATAAATTACAATTAGAAATTTGAATCTACAGGGAATTTCTACATGGTATCAGAGATATAATCGCAACAGAGAAGATAATTTGAAGTTATCTTAGTAGGAGGAATGAGTTTTGCAGATCTATTCTTCAAAGCTAGCAACATGATCATGATGCTGTTCTATGGTCTCGAGCTCGAGTATGCCCTTGAGGGTAGCTCGAATTACATTACTTGGAAGGACTGGATGGAAGCAGTCATGGAAGACAATGGACTGAAGGAATTCATAAATAATGATGTCTCGAAGCCAACACCATCTGATGCACAATATCTAACAAATTAGAATAATAGTGTCACCAAGGCTAGGAGGATCATATTAGAGGGAGTACGGGACCATATTGTCTCTAATCTCCACGGGAAGGAAAGTCCATATGCAATGTGGCAGACATTAACAGAACTATTCTAGAACAATAGTGACCATAGGAAGCTGACACTAAAAGATAAGCTTCAGAATATCAAAATGCATAATGGTGACATAATACGACAATACCTTGAAAATTTCACACAGTGTCGTGATGAACTTGGGAGTGTTGGTGTTAAAGTTGTTGAAGAGGATCTGGTAAGCCTAACAATTCTAGGCCTTCCCAAGAGCTAACACAAGTACCAAGATTTAGTTAATGGGAGGGAGAAGCTACCAAATTGGGAGAGATTATGGTAATATTTGGTACAGGAAGAGTTCAGGCAGAACACAAGAGATGGGACCTCACCCAAGGTTGAGGATGAGGAGAACGGTGCATTGGATCGAAAGGAAAGGAAAGGGAAAGGGAGGAAAGCCCAATCCAAAGAAAATTCTGGTCAGGTATGTAAGAAGGACTTGTAGAAGATTAAATGTTTTCACTGCCATGAGCTGGGACACTATGCCACGAACTGTAGTATCGCAAAATAGGGATTGCATAGCAAGCCTACTGAAATAACGCACTCCTGAGAATTTAGTGAACTGAAATGAGTTTGCAGCTCATGGATCCCTTATATCAGCTCATCTAAGATCTAAATCCAAAAGGAGAGAAAAAACAAATCAATTTAGGTGGGTTAAACAGATCTCCCACAACCTAGTCTAGCTGAAAATCACCCAAAGAGGAGGGCTACAATTATGTGCAAAGACTGTCACATAAAATAACGCAGTTCCACTGAAGTAAAGAAATAGGCTGATATTAGGGTTCAAAGATCAGATGTATAACAAAAAATCATATTTACATTATAGCGCATACATTATACAAGAGAGAGAATAAGACTATACAGGAAAAATCATTAGAAATGAGGGGCCACAGCCACAGAAAAAGTCTGCATAAAATCAACAGTGTTATTTTATTGGGGCTGAAGCAACAGTATAATATAACTTAGATCTAGAGCAGATATGTACATAAAAATATAGATCTAATACAGATATGTGTACAAGAAGAGCTCATATATACATTCCCCTTGGGGTTTTGTGCAAATCATGAAGCACAGAGAGTAGATCTGAGATCTAGAGTTGCAGATTTGCAGAAATATTAAGAAATTACTGAATCATATAATAGAGCAACAGATCATATATGAAACAAACATGGATTGGCTGGCCAATCCATGGATCACCACAGTGAGAGGGAATATCCTAACAACGAAGATTTCTCCTCCAATATGCAGACAAAACACCCTGCAACTGCAACCTTGCAAATAATGCAATCCAGGGAGAGAAACTGTGCTGTAGGGTTTGAGAATGATTTGGCCTGATGCCAAGATCCGGATCTGAAGCTCAATCAACTAATGCACTCTTCCAGGAGGTTAAAAGACACCCTCAATGAGAAGAGACACTAGTATAATCTAGATCTGAGTAGATCTAATGTTTTCCACTTGCTGCAGCTTACATGGACAACTCACTCCTAAACAGGACTGGGCTGTAGATGCAAGATGTGGCTTGGCCAAATGCCGGATAGTGGACAAGACAAACAAGGCTCCTCCAAGAGCTGCTCAAGGAAGGAGATGGGGTTCCTAAACAGGAAAACCTAAAGAGGAATGTCTAAAAAAACAATACCTTCAGAAAATAATATCTTCAACAACCTCTTCATGCTGCCCTCCTCTTCCTTTTATAAGATTTGAGTCTTGTCAAACCCTAAACCACTTCATTAGTTTAGCCCCTTTCACATGTAGAACCTCCATCTAGAACTGCGCTTGGCCTCAAGGAGGTTCAATGCATCTAGACTGTGCTGTGGATATGGTCATGGTTG
Organism: Pinus albicaulis; assembly: GCA_034641835.2. Classification (NCBI taxonomy): domain Eukaryota; kingdom Viridiplantae; phylum Streptophyta; class Pinopsida; order Pinales; family Pinaceae; genus Pinus; species Pinus albicaulis. Next base: position 951,780,184 of record CM076584.1, on the reverse strand, counting down.
ACTTGGTCAAGTGATCAACCTCTTTCACACTCAAGTGTGTTTTATAAAATGGCCCAGATTTAGCCATGTTCACGTTGGGCATTGATTTATTTTGTCATTTTCAGGAGTTTTACATGTCCTCCTTTACATTTTATTGATCAACATGAAATGCAAAACAAAACAAGGCAAAATAGAATATTCCCATTAGCTTGGGCTAATTGGGAATATTATAGTCCTCCCCTCCAAGATGTTGCTTGTCCTCAAGCAACTGATAAGATGAGTGCTGCAAAATATGCCCTCCTTCTCTTATGGCCTCCTCATCCAATAGTCTCCACCATTGCTTCAGAATTCTTGCAAGAACTTCATCTCTCAATGGTTCCTCCCAAGTGTGTAAGTTGGCCTTTGGTGAATAAAGCCAATGGCCTCCCTCATGAAAGGATGGAAGGTTTATGTGGAAACCTTCTTGCTGATCCATGGCCTCCTCAAGGTAGAAGTGATGACAATCATGGGGAATTTCATCATCCATGAAAGACTCCCATCTCCATGCTATCATCCAAATGAAGTGGATCACCTCCCAGCTTGGAAATCCATAGAAAAACTCCTCCCCAATACATAGGAGAGGCATGTCTCGAACAAACATATGGCTCACCTTACAAAGAAACAAGTGGTCTACCGTAGTGGCCATATAATATCTCATGCTCCCATTGAAGCATGTATTGCAAAAAGAGTGGGAGACTCCTCTCCCCAAGGACACATCCCACCAATGTGCCACTCCTCCAACCACGTTCCCAAGAGTAAGAACATTTCCAACATATGGAATCATGATTAGAATCATGCTAGCTACCATGTATGATAAAGGAGAAAGAAGATGTTTCCTCATGTGCAACCAGCGCAGTTTTACCCTTAATTTCCATAGAATAGGAGATGACAAGTGCCTCCCCCAACACTTGTTTGCTGCCCCATCCCTCTTGAATGATTGGAGAAGGTGCATCATAGTTGGTGTAAAATAATCACACCATGAAGAATATAAAAACTTCCCAAGGTCCTACAATGAATGACCTGCATCAACATCGTTCATGGCCTTGAGTGGTCCATGAAACCCATAATAAATAGTGCCCCCTCTTGGAGCAGTATTCTGCAAATTAGTGTTAGAAAAATATAAGCATATAGAAGATACATCATAATATTCAGAAAGACAAGTTCCTCCATATACTTGTTTTACATTAGTGAGGTAACTCATGGAGGAGTCCCCTCTCACACTCAATGAGTAAGGAGGTGTGAATGATGGCTCTTCCCAAGAGATATGTTCCTCCTTATCTAACAAATAATCCATGCAATTCTCCATATGAGAGTGCACTTTTTCCTTGAAACCATCCCACATGAATCCATCTAAGATAGTGTGATACGCTCCAATGAAACCAGTGGGTTTGGAAAGCAGGATCTCATAGGTTGCATTTAGCAGTTTCTCCTTGAGCTTGGAGTCTCTAACCAAATAGATATGATCATGGAAATAAATGACTCCCTCAACTACCTTATACCTCTCATCCATTACCTTCCCATCAAGAACCTCACATGTGAAAAGCTCCTTGGAGTATTCCATCATGAGGTGGGAATCCCAATAAGGATCTAGGCTTCCCAAAAATGACAATGCTGTAGAGGTATGAAATGCTGCCCCTGTCATCTCATGGCTCTCCTCTTTGGCATTCTTGATGTCAAAATAACATGTTGGAGCAATATAATCTTCCTTTTGCTGCCTCCTTTGCAGCTGATCTTGCTCAAGACAAGATTGAAGCAGATGGAAATCAACTTCCCCTCGGAAAGTCCTTGTCTTCCAATACTTCCTCAATTTGGCCCATGCATGCAAGAGTGTTAAAATCCTCTTGTTATATTCAGAAATATCCTTTGTGAATGAAGATACCATGGGCTTCCCCAAAGATATGGAGTTGTCATGTGTCCTCATGTCCATGCCATCATAGAATTCTGATTTCTCCTTCCTCAGCGTAGATAACTGAGTGGGAGATAGCAATGCCCCTTTCATGAAATTGCTTACCTCTCTTCTGAATTCATGAGAGATTATCTGCGCTATGTTGGCTTCTCCCAAGGCTCCTTCCTTAGCCAAGTATGCAAATGCTGCCCATAGTTGAGAGAACACTTTAGTTTCCCTCCAATCAAGAGGTGCTTGAGGTGTTATTTTTGTGACTGCGTTATCATCTCCTGCCTTCCCTTCCTCCTCTTCAATAGTTGAATTTGCCTCATCATCAATAAGAGACCTCAGATCTTGGTCTTCTATTGAAGGAGGAATCTTCATGCCTTCCTCTTGAGAAGAAATCCCTTCATCAAATGGAGATTTTGCCCTTGGAAAGGTATCAAACAAGCTTACACCCTCTTCCATGGTTTTCAAAAATGGAGTTGGATTTATAGACCCTTCCAACTCATGCAAAATATTTGTTTGATATGGTTTGACAGTTTCCATAGAAGATGTTACACATGAAGTTTCATCAAACATTTCTACTAATCTTTCAATGAACTTTGCATAAGTGGGTGTATTTGCATTCCTTAAGGAGAAAGATTCAAACAACCACCAAGCATATGCTTTACCTTCAAAATGCAGTGCTTCCACTTTGATGGCTTCAATTTATGAAACTTGGTGTTGCTGCACAAAGTTGCCTAGCTCCTCCACCCAAACCCTAACTGGACATTTAGGTGATCCATCAAAAGTAGATAGAGAGAATCTACCCACACCATACTGCTTCCCCTTTGTGCTTCTGTCTTCCTTGATCTTGCAAAACCCTTGGAAGTTCAAGTTATCTTTGAACTCCTTAGATTGGGCTTCATATTCCCACAAATACTCTCCAAGAGTCTCCTTCTTGGGCACACCTCCTTTCTTCCTCTTAATGAAGAAATCACTGACAGAACGTTGAATATTTGGTGATATGGCTGAGTGCACATATCCATGAGATGAGGATTTATAACTTTCCTCGTGTATATATTTTATAGATCTTGTTGAGGGATCTTCCTTCTCTTCCCTCCTCATTTCTTTGATGTCTTCTCTGATACCTTGCAGAGCTTGAGATAGAAGTTTTGTGAACCTCTTTTCTCCCGACAGTAAGGGTTTTCTTTGGTTTCTCTTGCAGATCTCCTCCTCCCCATGGGAAGACTCCATAATGCTTGAAGCTCATAGGCTGAGCCAAGGAAAGTTTCTTTGATACCACTGTAGTATCCCAAAATAGGGATTGCATAGCAAGCCTGTTGAAATAACGCACTCCTGAGAATTTAGTGCACTAAAATGAGTTTGCAGCTCCTGGATCCCTTAGATAAGATCATCTAAGATCTAAATCCAAAAGGAGAGCAAAAACAAATCAAACTAGGTGGGTTAAATAGATCTCCCACAACCTAGTCTAGCTGAAAATCACCCAAAGAGGAGGGCTGCAGCTATGTGCAAAGACTGCCATATAAAATAACACAGTTCCACTGAAGCAAAGAAATAGGCTGATATGAGGGTTCAAAGATCATATTTATAACAACAAATCAGATTTACATTACAACCCATACATTATACAAGAGAGAGAATAAGACTATACAGGAAAAATCCTCAGAAATGAGGGGCTACAACCACAGAAAAAGTCTGCATAAACTCAACAACGTTATTTTATTGGGGTTGAAGTAGCAGTATAATATAACTCAGATCTAGAGCAGATATGTACATAAAAATATAGATCTAATATAGATCCGTGTACAAGAAGATCTCATCTATACATTCCCCTTGGGGTTTTGTGCAAATCATGAAGCACAGAGAGTAGATCTGAGATCTAGAGTTGCAGATCTGCAGAAATATTAAGAAATTACTGAATCATATAATAGAATAGTATATCAGATCTGAAACAAACATGGATTGGTTGGCCAATCCATGGATCACCACAGTGAGAGGGAAGATCCTAACACTGGAGATCTCTCCTCCAATATGCAGACAAAACACCCTGGAATTGTAACCTTGCAAATAACGCAGTCTAGGGAGAGAAACTGCGCTGTAGGCTCTGAGAATGATTTGGATTGATGCCAAGATCTAGATCTGAAGCTCAATCAGCTAATGCACTCTTCTAGGAGGTTAAAAGACACACTCACTGAGAAGAGGCACTAGTATAATCTAGATCTGAGTAGATCTAGTGTTTTCCACTTGCTGCGGCTTACATGGACAACTCCTAAATAGGACTACGCTATAGATGCAATATGTGGCTTGGCCAAATGCCAGATAGTGGACAAGACAAACAAGGCTCCTCCAAGAGCTGCTCAAGGAAGGACATGGGGTTCCTAAATAGGAAAACCCAAAGAGGAGTGTTTAAACATACAATACGTTCAGAAAATAATATCTTCAACAACCTCTTCATGCTTCCCTCCTCTTCCTTTTATAAGATTGGAGTCTTGTCAAACCCTAAACCGCTTCATTAGTTTAGCCCCTTTCACATGTAGAACCTCCATCTACAACTGTGCTGGGCCTCAAGGAGGTTCAATGCATCTATACTGTGCTGTGGATATGGTCATGGTTGACTTGGTCAAGTGATCAACCTCTTTCACACTTAAGTGTGTTTTATAAAATGGCCTAGATTTAGCCATGTTCACATTGGGCATTGATTTATTTTGTCATTTTCAGGAGTTTTACATGTCCTCCTTTAAATTTATTGATCAACATGAAATGCAAAACAAAACAACGCAAAATATAATATTCCCATTAGCTTGGGCTAATTGGGAATATTACAGTGTTTGCACAAGAAGTCTGACAAGAAGCCCTTAGGAGGAGTGGTAGGTGAAGCTCTAGCTTCACATTTCGAGTTGGATTTCATCCTCATTGCATTCTTGGTGACATCGATGATGGGTAGTGTGTGGTATCTGGATAATGGAGCCTCATTCCATATGACAGGAAAAAAATAATTTTTCAGTGACTTGGAGGAGAAAGACTTTCATATGCACATCGATATGGGAGATGATGGAAGGTATAGTGCGACCGGGTATCGGTACTGTTACTTTTCAGAGGGAGTTTGGTTCTCCTCTCACATTAAAATATGTCATGTATGATTCGGGTCTGAAGAAGAATTTAGTTTCAGTTGCTATGTTGGAAGACAATGGCTACAATGTGATATTTAGCAAAGGAAAGGATTTCCTTCGTCACATATCCACGGAACAAGTGAAGCGGATCAAGGTTTTGGTGAACCTCTACAAATTGGATGTAGAATATTGTGTTTCTTTGAGCACAAAAGCAGAGAAGGTGCAGAGCTGATAGATTGGTGAATTATGGCATAGGTGACTTGGCGATTTGCACCATGGAGCTTTGAAGAACATGCATCAGATTTTTACAAGACTTCCCAAGGGTGTACATTGGGTAAGTACAACGAAGCCACCCTTAATGATAAGGACAGTCGAGTGCAAGACTTCCTTGAAAGAGTTCATTCAGATGTGTCTGGACCTTTCTCGTAGCCTCCACGACCAAGCACAACTATTATGTTATATTTGTAGATGATTTCTCACATAAGTGTTGGATATTCTTCATGTAGAAGAAAGGCCAAACATTCTCAAAATTTTGTGAATTTAAAGAAATTGTTGAGAATGACACTGGAAGAAAAATGAAGGCTCTTAGGAGCGATAACGATGGAGAATATGTGTCGAATGAGTTCAAGAACTTTTGTGCATCAGAAGGATTTTTACGGGAGTTAATAACACCCCATAACCCACAGTATAATGGGTTTGCTAAGAGGAAGAACATGAGTATTCAATATAAGGAAAAGACCCTCTAGCGGATGTTTTTGAGAAACCCCTTATAAAAATACCCCAGACATCCGTTTATAGCAGAGGTTACTAGAGGAGGTTGGTGGGTGGAGGTTTTTGCGAATGTTTTTTGTCCGATGTGCTTATCATCCTAAACCGCACCAGTGATTTCAACAAGAGAAAACACCGGTGCGCAAAAAATATTGGCACATCGGGACACTGTGCGCTCTGTACAAAGCCGCCCGTTGCATCTTATTACAGTAGGGCACCGATTCTTTACAAATATTCCGCACTGGTGCATACTAAAACCCTGCGCCAAAACTGAAACCGCCCGGTGCGGTCTTAAACCGCACCGATGAACCTATAAAACCCCGCGCACCAGAACAGGGTTAAAAAAAAATTACAGCCAAAAAACCACATTTTTCACTTTTCAGTGCTCCAAAGCTGTCAAGCACCAGTGCAAATTTTCCTTGTCTGAGGCACCCTGAAATTGGTGCTCCCATTGCATGCAGTGCTGCTGTGCATTACCCACCATCTCCATGTTGAATTTTGCAAAATGGTGGGAAATTTAGTTTTGAAAATTATACAGCCAATGTATAGGTATTTTTCTTGTTTTTCCATAATTAAGCCTTTTAGCGGATTAGAATTGTAAATTAGCTTAAGATTAACCTAAAAAAAAAAAAATTCCCGCGTTGTGCGCTCGAGCCGTTCGGCTTGCACTAGTTCGCGGTGCTGCCTGTAAATTTACAGGCCGGACCGCAACCGGTGCTAATGGTATCCACACTAGTTTCGGGGTGGTACCAAAAGGCGCACTGTGATATTTTAAAATTTTAAAAAAGTGCGGTGCGGACCCTATGGAATAGCGGCAATGCGGTGCGTTGACTGAAATATCCACCCTGGGGCGGGTAATTTTGTCAGTGCACCGCATTCCGGCATTTCGACATTGTCAATGGTGTGACCTGGTAAAAGACCGCACCGTTGACTATGTACTGATGTTAGGAGTTAGGTGCGCTGACCAAACTATACGCCCAGGGGCGTATAGTTTGGTCAGTGCACCGCTCTCCCGACACTGGTCCATAGTCAACGATGCGGTCTATTATACTGCCGCACCGTTGACTTTGGAACAATGCTAGGAGGGTGGTGCACTGAAAATTTGTAGGTGCACCACCTTCGGTGTGCTGCAAATTTTCTGGGGCACCGCCTCTGGTGCGCGACATAAAAAGACACACCGTGACCGGTGCATGCCTGTTTTTTGTGGCGCACCGACTGTTTTTTTTTTTCAAAAGAATTTATATATGTATATTCCTAAATAGATGTCTCATTTAATCAAAAAATTGTATTTAATATGTCAATCATTCAGAGACGTGGAAGGAGAGAAGAGAGGGAACAACAATAACAATAGGCGGACCAGTATAACATGGTTCGTCTGTGGGAGGCACGAGAGAGGGAGAGAGATGCGTACCCTCACCCTATTACAACAACTACCTAGGGGCTGATAAGGCAGGTAGGCCTCCTCAAGTTCTATGAGGAGGTTACTTCCCTAAAGGGCCATGGTTTGTTTGCAACATCTGATCCGCAGGTGGAATTCCGATCTACATGCTTTCCGGGTTGGTCCTAACTAGTGGTACACACCCACTAAGGAGGACATCTATGTCATTATAGGACTATTGAGGAGAGGGGTGGATTTTCCCTTGTTCCCAGAGGTTCCAGTTGGCTATGCAGCAGGGAGTCAGTTGGTGTACTCCCAGAGATACATTAGCGCGGATATACTATCTCCTTCAGATTTTCAGGTCTCCGGAGGTCAGTTACGTATTGTGACATTTGGTAGTGAGGAGGTGAGGTGCCTCTCACTTCTGATTTCAACCATTTCACACAACACCAGTGAAGGGAAACATATTTTTTTCTCACTTCTATATTATGTTGATTCTTTAGCACAGGAGCCACGACCTGTCAGGTGGTCTGCCATTTTTTTGCGGTAGTTCTGTACAACCTTAGATAGATGTCATGCTCATGCACAAGGGAGGGTCAAATTCCCTTTTGCTTCAGATATTTTTTGTTTATTTTTTGAGAGGTTTCCAGAGTTGAGGCATACTTTTGTTCGACAGCCTCGTAGGCCGATGCTGGATGCATAGATGCACATGTGGGGACAGATGATGCCCAAGAGGGGTGAGACTGAGTTTTCCGCAAGGATATCACATGATGCACTGGAGTTTCTAGCCAGTGTTGACGAGCATCCCTTCGTTATGGTCCCCTGTCCTTATGCTGGTTTGGATTGGCGAGGGTGTGCCAACATCCTCTTCACAGATGATGAGCTGCCGGATGATAGAGGTAATATTATTGTTTTATTTAAATTTATTATAACATGTTCTTTAACTTGTTTTTATTAAATTGTGTAATGAAATTTTCTAATTATTGTTGTGTACTTGTATATATTTTGCAGACATTGGGTCTTTTGATGGCGAGGACATGCCAGTGCGACAAATGATCTAGGTGTGGATCCTAATGATGATCAGGATATGGCAGATGCCAAGGATCATGAGGCCAGTGTAGACATACCTGCTCTTGCTGGTGCACTGGTACCACCTTTTTCTAGGCGCGGTAGGCTTGATAGTAGATTGAGGATGGAGTTGGCGACCAACTCTATGCATTGTTTGTTGAGGCGGGAGTCAGGCCCGCTACTATGAGAGACATACATGCCGATGGTAGGTTGGTACATATGTGGAGAGGCTTGTCGCGTGACATGTACAACCTGATGCGGCATGTCATAGGAGCTACGACCTTAGTTACGCGGCTGAGGAGGGCCCTTGCATGTTATAGGCATGGTCGAGACGTAACACGTGAATGAAAGTCCACGAGAAGTGATGCATCATCTGATGATCAAGATCAGGGGAGTGATCATCGTTCACCTCGCGCTGTGGCAGATGAGCAACCTCCACTAGCATCGACCAACAGTCATCATGGAGAGCAGGCTGGACCATCGACCATGTCGAGTCAGCACCTTGCAACATCCAGCATTACTCACTGAGCAGGCTGGACCATCGACCATGTCGAGTCATCACGATGAGCAACCGATAATTGATCATGATCCGCATGAGGCACCAGTACCAGATCAACAGGCATGTGATGATCATCATGTATCTGAGCTTGTCGAGGTTGCACCATTGACTGAGCAGGCCTCGACTAGTACTGATATTGATGATGTACCACCAACTGATATATAACAATATATATATATATATATATATATATATATATATATATATATATATATATATATATATATATGGTCCATGTATTTTATGTTTAGGTTGCAGTTGTACTTAATTTACATGTTGGTGATCATCATGATGTGTATATTGTTAGGTCATGTTAGATATGTTCATTGAATGTGCAGCTTGCAGATAGATGTGTATGTGATAGCAATTATTTCACATGAGATATATATTTGATGTTTGTGTTGTGATGATATTATACAATGCTAATTGTGTATTGTTAGATGATCATGATCACGATGATGTTAGCGAATTTGAATGTGTTTTTTAGTCGAATATAATGTTTGTACAATGGTTATCATGATCGTGATGTTTATTAATTAATTTAATATTAAATGATCATGATATTGTAAAATTGTAATTGTAATTCTAATTGGATGTAAAATTCTAAAATTGTAATTGTATGTAAAATTCTAAATTTGTAATTGTAATGGTATATATGTAAATTTGTAAATTTGTAATTGTAATTGTAAATTTTATGTAAAATTCTAAAATTGTAATTGAAATTGTATGTAAAATTCTAAAATTGTAATTGTAATTGTAATTGCACGTGAAATTGTAAAATTGTAATTGTAATTGTAATTCTAATTATATGTAACATATTTGTAAAATTTTAATTGTATTACTGTGAAATGATTGTAATTGTAATTGTATGTAAAATTCTAAAATAGTAATTGTAATTGTATGTGAAATTGTAAAATTGTAATCGTAATTGTAATTGTATGTGAAATATTTGTAAAATTTTAATTGTATTAATGTGAAATGATTTTATTAAAATTTTTAAATTTGTAAAATTTTAAATAATTGTAAAATAATAAATCTAGAATAATATGAATTTTTGTAACATAATAAAGTTTAGAAAATAATGCAAATAAATTCATGTACTTTAGAATTATCATGATTTTATTACGATCTTACATACAAAAAAAGAACTTTATACAGTACACCATTGTTTTTGAGATCAACGTAATTATAAATTATCAAGTGAAATATTGATTTTAACATTAACGCAATGCAAATTACCAATTAATTCAAAATACATATTATAATGTTTCGAAAAACCCATCTTAAAAAGTATAAATATTGATGAAATAACACATGTATCATATCACTCTCGGTTCTCATGATCACCCTCATTATCTTCCAGCTCGCATGGCATGATAACAGTATTATTCTAAAAAATATGTTTTGATCTAGGGTCATGTCTCAATATGAACCACCAATCCCTATCCAACACATCTGGGTAAAAAAACACTGGTTGCAGTGTTTAGGGAAAACAAGGGCTCCTTAGCTTGATCCCACATCTTTCTAGAGTTGATACATATCAACCTACGATCGCAATTTTCCTTTACATTATTCCGATCAAAAGTGTCCCACCAGTTGCACCTAAAAATAACACATTGGAAAGAAGAGAAATCCACTTTAATGATCTCTTGTATCTTTTTGACGTAACCTAATGTCCCTCGTACTAGGTTTTCATCACAGTGGCTAGATCAGCTAGATTAATCAAACTCGACTTCCACTCCATAGTCTTGTGTGATGTGTCCAACATCGTCATTTTCTATGCGAAAATGGTGTCCATATGCCCACATAGATGCGAACGAATGCACCTATTATAAAAAAGTTAAAAAATCATAGTGTCATGTGTCTTATAATAACCCAACAGTTAAAATATGAAATATAGATGCAATTACATTTGAAAGGTGCATTATTAAGTTTAAAATGTACATATAAATTAAATAGATTATTACTGAGTTGTTGCACCCAATCCCTACATTTAGCACATCCTCTTCAGCATGTGGGTAACGACCGGTTGCACTGTATTTCTCTATGACTTGGTCAACAACCCAACCATTGGGGCGTATTTTTGGCATATTTTCTCTTGTTTACCATTGAAAGCAGATGTTTCTCTTCTGTAAGGGTGTTCTTCTGGAAGGAATATCCTGGAGTAGTCATACACTGGCTTTCGTAGGTCATTGGACCATCTAGCTTTCAGAGAAGGTCCACAACATTTACATCCATAATACCCTTTTGTTACAAGACCTGCGAAATTATTTTATACAATATGCATGGCACATTAAAGAATATCATGAAGATAAAAACAATTACAACGAATTAAATAATTAATATGCGAAAGAATATTGTTACATATATAAACAAATCAATAAACATGTAATTTACTAGAGCAAACTCCTAAGCTTGGATAATCATGTGTCGTGTAAGAACATATGCCATACATCGTAAAAATCCTCTCTGCTACGATGGGTCTTGATACATCGTATACATTTATCCCATCCCATAATTCCTTCAATTCATCTACCAATGGTTGTAAGTAGACATCCATATTCTTCACTTTTCTTCTACCACTGACTACGAGAGCCAACATAAGATGTTCATTCTTCACAAACAACCATGGGGGGATATTGTTATTGATTACTACTATAGGCCAAACATAATAGTTGGTGTTCTGGAGGGAATATGGGTTGACACCATCCATGGCTATGCTGAGTCATAGACTTCATACTTCATCCTTGAATTTTTCGGGCCATGTATCCTCTATATGCTTCATGGCTATTGAATCAGTTGGGATTCACATAACTCCCAACTCACTTCTGTGTGAGGCATGCCATCCCTGCAACATAGTTAATTCTTTGCAACGAAAGAGCCTTTGAATCCTTGGGATTATAGGCATGTGCCTCAATATCTTAAAAGGAGGACCATTCGATTTATCCTTATTTTTTGATTTATCATACCTGTCATGCCCACATTTCGGACATATCTCTTTGTTTGCAATTCTCCTCTATATAGAATACAATCATTTGGACATGCATGATATAATATGTACTCAACACCCAACATTTTCAACAATTTCTTTGCCTCTTCGCAGCTAGCAGGCAAGACATTATCACTCGGAATAACCTTATCTTTGAATAACATGTAGTTGGTGATCATGGAAAATATTAATAAATGTACATTAATGCCGACATAATTATTAACGTTCGTAAATTTGACCATTTGTAATGTTTATTATGTACTGATTATATTTTTCAAATTTATATAATTGAGGAGTTTATAGTAACTTACCTCAGAATACTCGAGAAACATGCATTCGACAAGCCAAATTTTTCTTTCAAGTTGTACAGTAACATCGTTGTCCCCAACTGGGTAGAATCTGACTGACCGCCAGGTCCAAAGAGAGGGGTGGTGGAAGCAAATTTAAGGCTTTCGAAAAAGGTGTCAGCAGTATGAGCATCATCCCCTAGCTGATCATCGTTTTGGAATGCATCTAACAACATTGTCTCCATGGTAGTCGTATCCCTTAAGTAATCAACCATACCAACCTCTATTTGATTGCCTCCATTGCCAGCTTGTGAAGAACTACTATTGCTATAGTCATTCCTAATTGGTGAATTTGGACATAGCGGGAATTGAATTGGTGGTTGATTCAACCATTCTTGGTATCGTTCCTCTCCACTTTTTTCTCTTAATTCAGTCTTATCTCGATTTGACATTGTCATGGGGTACAATAGAAGATGGTAGGTAGGTTGATCATCCTCACTAGAATCCTAATAATTAAAAAAATATATATTTGAACATGATTAGTACAAAATATATGATATCAATTAGTAAGCACATTGACAATATTGCATGATTAATTGGTTTGACGTTGAAATAATTACATTAATCAATATACAAAACAATTATAATTATTACCATCATTGTCCTAGGAGTGTGGCTAGAATATGAAATATTGTTACAATTGGCAGGGTGAAGCGGCTGTCCATTTTCATCTACCAAATGTGCCTTGTGGTATGCTGCTCTTGATAATAGCTTTCGACGTTTTGGAGCTGTTTCAATATTTTGTGCATCTGAACTCGATTTTGAATCTGCACTGTTAGTCATCAGTAATTTTTTGCTATTTTGTAGATGACTAAATACTTATCCTAGATTTCTAAAAGAAAAATTCATGAATATTGTGAGTTTTAGAAATCACATTGCCTTCATTATCCTTAGAGAAAAATTTTCACTATCCTACCCTTTTGCCATTTCATGATCACCTTGTAACTCTGGCTTATGCCTCTCATTTCCATATTTTTTCCTACCCAGAATCTCATTACTCTACTTTTCCCTTGCCTATGACTCCATTGTCCATATAGGGTTTTCCTATAAGCTTAACTCATTCCCACGATTCCCCAAAATTCATCAAGCATTGATGGTCTCAAAACTATCTCTGTAGGCTCTTTAGATAATCAAGTACATTGGATTTTGAATCTTCATTACACCACTTGATCAATACTTTGTTTTTCACTTAAATATTCCAAGCCTATTTTCAGTCAAAGCGAGGTCAAATAACCCCCCACTTGGTCAATTAGGGTTTCATGTGTTCTAAGGTCATCATTTCCAAAGAAGACTATCATTCAGTTTCAGAGTCTGCATATGAGGTAATGGAAAATATTGACACTTTTTCAGAAGTGATAAAAGGTCATATCAGCAAGCATAAATCCATACCAACTCATAAACATCACGCCTCCATCATTTTCCAAGGATTCTTTCCAAAGGACAAATCATTTGCCACACCTAGGGCCAGTTTTGCTTAAAACTATGTTTATGACCAAAAATAGATGAGTTTGACAAAAGTGAGAGAGTTTTTGTCCATCATAGGTCCAAGAAGAAAAAACTCCTTCAGTGTTTACACAGGTATCATGGTTTGGGAGATATGTCAAAGATACAGGTGTCACGAGATAATTGCTGCACTGCTGGAGTGACCTTGGGAAAATCAGATTTTCTCATAGCTGGAGTATCAAAATGACTTTCTTAATGAATCAGATGACAACTAGACTTGAAGAAATTTCCAATTAGCTATCATGAGCTCAATTTGGAGTTGAGGAAGGCATCCAAAAGTGGTCTGCACCAGCACTCTGCATTTCTGCACCATCATTTAGCACTTTTTGACCAGTCTTGGGAGAATCAAATTTTGACAGGTCAAATCAACTCCAATAAAAGAAACAAAGGTATAATTGGAACGTATACTAGAAGAGATTTACAATGAGCTATCATGAGTGAAATTTGGAATTAAGGAAGGCCTCCAAAAGTTGTCTGCACAAGCACTGCATTTCTGCACCATCACTCAGCACTTTTTGACCAGTCTTGGGAGAATCAACTTTTGACAAAGCAAAGAAACTCAAATCAGAGAGAAAATGATATATTTGGAAAGTAGACAGGATAATATTTCTAACAAGCTATCATGGGCCCAATTTGGACATCGGGAAGGCCTCCAATTTCCCTCTGCAAAAGGTGCTACGTGTAGGGAGTTCAGGCGCTGCGCTTATGGCAGAGAGAGGCCCGACTAGCCCAGAACTTGCCCGGTGCTGCACTTAGAGAGCTCGATTGGCCCAAAACCTGCCTGGCGCTGTGATTAGAGAGCCCGACTAGCCTAGAATGCCCGGCGCTGTGCTTAAGAGGACCTGACATCCGACAGCTCGTGCAGAGCGTTGCGCCTAGAGCAGAAAGCCTCTCCCACCTGCAAAAAATTGCCAAAAACACAAGGGGACACATTCAAGCTACATCTAAGGACCTGCAAACATGTTAACATTGGTAGGTGCATGTTTCCTTATCTTCCAAGTGATTTTTGTGATTTAATGATTAAGGGAAAGTGATCAAACCCTAGTGCCTAAAAACGCTAGGTCTTCATGGCAAACAACCCTCTGTTTTGACTTCCAAACAAGCAATTATCAGTCAAGGAGAGTATGAGTTAGGGTAATTAAAAATCAGTTCAAGCTAAGCCCTCCTCCAAGCCCAAAGAAAACTGGTCATAAACCCACCTCCATCCCACTCATTTTCAAGAGTTGCCCTCACCATAATTTCATTTCACTCCTCCTACCAAGTTTTATAAATAGGCCTAGGGTTGTCTAAGGGCAGCACTAGTCACCATATCAGATGAAGAAGGAATTGGCAGTGAACAAGCAAGTGAAAATTAAGGTGAGAGTAATAATGAATCAAACCAAAGTGAAGATGAGGGTGATGATGAGTTCAGCCAACAAGAAGCAGGCAACATGGAAACAGGGGAGGATGATGACATTAAAGAAAATCAAGAGGTTGGCAGCCAAAATGAAGGTCATAGAAGTGATGAAACAAGAAGCTATAATGAGGAACAAAGTGAAGGTGCACAAATTAGTGAAGAGGTCAGAAATGAAGTTCAAGACAGAAAGGTGGATGCAAATCAAGATGAGATAAATGAGGAAGGAGGCAATAGTCAAGGTAATGAAGAGGAAGACATAGAGACAAATGATGGTAGCCATGATGAAGACACCCAAATAATCACAATTAAACCTCTTCCATTGACATATAAAAGAGGACAAAGGCTTGTTTTTTCTGCCTCTAAAATGCAAGGTACCGTGCCTTCCTTTTCTACCAAGAAGCTAGATAAAGGCAAACAAAAGATCAAAGAGTAAGCTGGAGAGACCAAGTTGCAAGGGCTAAAACTCAAAAAGGCCCAAACCAAAATTCAAGCACTCAAAGAGGAAAAATACCAAGTAAACCTTGGAATATTGCCTCAATATTTTCTACAAGCTCCTCAAACCCCATGGGGAAGGTGTCCACCAATTTTGGGAGAATTTTGACAATTTTTTATTTTTGACAATTTTGAGGCCTATAAGCACAACACCCCTGGTGCTACGATTTTTCCTAAGACATCCTTAGAGGGAGAAATTCGTATTTTTGGAATCCTCATGCCTATCACATTATACTCACCAAATTTCAGAGCATTTGGAGCATTTTTGACCCCTCAAAAGGCCAAAAAACACCTCATTTTTCACCTTTCTGCATCATTTTCAGGCTTGGCGCTGCGCTCAGAGAAGTTTGGGGAATTTGGCTTTTTGGATAGGTTATATGAGCTCAATCAGAAAAAAAATGTATATTTTGAAAGTAGACTCATAAATATTTCCAACGGGCCATCACGGAGCAAATTCCGACATCGGGAAGGTCACCAAAACTTGGCTGCAAGTGGAGCCATTTTTCTGCCTGTGTTGGCGCTGCACTCAGAGAAGTTTGGGGAATTTATCTTTTTGGAAAGGTTACAGGAGACCAATCAGAAAACCAAATATATATTTGGAAATTATACTCATCATTCTTTCCAACGAGCCATCACAGAGCAAAATCCGACATCGGGAAGGTCACCAAAACATCGCTGCAAGTGGACCCATTTTCTGCCTGTCTTGGCGATGCGCTCCGAGCAGTTTGGAGAATTTGACTTTTTGGATAGGTTACAAGGGTTAAATAAGAAAAAAAAAAGTATATTTGGAAATCCAACTCAGCCGTCTTTCCAACGGGCCATCACAGAGAAAAATCCGACATCGAGAAGGTCACCAAAACTTGGCTGCAAGTGGGCCTATTTTCTGCCTGTCAAGGCGCTGCGCTTATACATGACACTGTGTGTTTTTCGCCAAAAGTCAACAAAACACACTCATTTATTTCAAAATGATATTTTAATGTTTTTTGAAGCAAATCACTCTAGAATTAGGTGCTATAATTTATTTTTGCATTTATTTCATGGGATATTTTGTGCCTTGGGCCTTGCATGGTCTCTTGGGCATTTATTACATTTATGAGTGATTTTGACATTTTCTAACCCTATCTAGGGTTTTTTCCCTCCTTTTATAGATAAATAGAGCATGAGGGCTTCATTGTAAATGTTGGAATTTGATGAGTTTTGAGAGCAATACATGGTTTTCTTGAGTTTTAAGAATAAATTGGTCTTGTGGAGTTTATGAATGGTCTGCTTTGATTGATGATGAAGGAGGATAGCTTGCAGGATCCCTGAGCATGATTAATGGTGATGTGTCTCTGTTTAGTTATTGTTTCCTTATGTGCCTTAGTCCTTCCTGTTTTCTATTGTCTTTATGTTTTCTTCTGCTGGACTAGTTTAAGGAATTCTTAGTTGCTTCTTAGACCTACCTATGCTTGTTTATTCCATGGATGGTTCAATATAGTAGTTTTAAAATATATTTTTATGGTTAGCCCTGCTTATTTGATTCTATTAAAACTCTATTTTGGAATCTATCTTTGAAGTACTACTTGTTAGGTTTTAGCCAAAGAGGCCATGCTCTGATCATGCCCTTTGTCCATGCTTGAGAAGTCGCCTTAAAGTTCTTTGTAGCTTGATCATAGATGCTTAGGAGTTCCCTCTTCTTTTATTAAAGTTATATGTTATCTTGTATGTTTTATAAACCTTGAAGGTGAAATAACTAGAAGTTAGATAAGTTTCTTGCTTTCTATGGTTCACTGAATTGTTCATCTTGAATGCTTTTTTGCTTAAGTATAATAAAAAAGCTATTGTTTTGCCCTATCTTACGATTATTTCCTTATTTTGAACAGTATTCGATACCATCTTGTTTAAAAGGTACTTGTTTAAGGATTCTTCACTGCCCTTACACACCTACTATGCTCACAAACTTTATGTTCATTTCACTTCACACATGCCTTAAAGATCCATTTGACTATGCTAGATTTTCCCTGTTATGCATCTTGTTTCATTGTTGAGATATCCATGAATTTCATAGACTCCGTAGCCCAATGATTTGAATACCTCTCACTCCACCTATTCTACTTGATTATCTTACCCAACCAAAACAAACAACAAACCCTAAACTTAAAAACTAGACTAAAATGAACCATCTAAAGCTAACAAGTTCACATCCTTTGCACAAAATAGAGAGAGCCCTCTCTGAGTCCAGGAAGGCTAGGTCCTAGGACTCCAAAGACTGGTCTGATGTTACCCTGTGCATTTGGTCTACCAATCTATCAAATCACAAGACACTAGCATAATGGAAATCACGGTGGGAACTTCTGAGTTAGTGACAATCTAATTATTCCTTAGGACTTCATAAACCCTTATCAAAGAGTATCCAATGATTCCTTGCCACCTCATCGCCTAACATAATGGCGATCACGGTGGGACCTTCTGAGTCAGTGACAACCTAAGTATATCTTAGGACCTCAGAAAACCCACAAATATCCTTAGATTTGCCCTTAATTGTTTATGGTGGACAGCAAGTAAATCCTTTAAACAGTAAACATCATCCACCTGGCGACTCCACAACTCTCCATAGACCTAAAGACTCCACTGGAGGAAGAACCTAAAACATGACCAATCATCCTAGAAAAAAAGAGCACTCAGGCCTAGACTGGATTCCTATATCTTGTGCTTCACTACTAAGAGAGCATTACAAGCAAATTTAAAATGGAAACACGGTGGAATGCTCTAAAGAATTAGTAAGGGAAGAAATGGATAATGCAAAACCTTTTCCAAATTTAGAAGTTCTCCCCTTAAGATATCTTGGTGTAGCTGCTGGGATTACAGAACGAAAAATGGAGGATGAGCCAGCACCTTTTGGGTCTCTACCCTTATGCTTCGAATAATTTCATATTGCTAAAGGAGAAGCTATTGGCCTTAAACACTCTCCTTTTAATATGGTGAAACAATCTGCTAATATAGTATGCATAATGGATGACATTCCTCCTATGAATAAGCTGCCCAAGTATGACCAATATGATGATGATTATGTTCTCCAGACTCAAGCTAACACTACAAAACAATCAGTGATCAGTTTGTGGGACAAAAACAGTCATTTTCAACAGCTAAAAAATAGTGATAAGCAAATACCGCTCAGCTATGACAGTGAAGAAGAAAGTGCAGAAAGTTTGGGAGAAAGGGAAGGGTATTTACCTCTTTGTTATGTTTCATTTCAATTCATCAAAGACAAATTTAATTCAATCATAAGTCAACAATATTTGGGTATTTTTTTTAAAAACAAAGAAGACATTCAACCCTATGACCAACCTTCACAAGAGAAAGAGAACAATTGTGGTTTTTTCCAAGGAAAAGGGAAAATGCCTCCTCTTCTAACTGAAGAAGAAATCAATAAAGGTTTGCTGGAAGACAATATTGCAATTTATGATGAGGTTGCCAGTTCTGATGATCATGAGGAAGAGGTGGAGTTTCTTTCCCAAAAGAATCTCAAGCTTAGCCAAGTGGAGGAAGATGCAGTCCTGGATCAAGCTTATTTTCCAAATCTTCACATTCAGGTATTGTTTCAAGATCCCTTTGCTGATTTGTTAGAGGCATTTGAAGAGGGAGTAAAACATGTCAAGAGAAGTTTGATGCATAATTTCAAGAAAATTTTAGACTCTACTTTTCAAACACTAGTAAGGTAGGAGTAGCCTTTTGATTTTTTCAAAACCATCAAAGAGCTGAACCAAGATCCCTCATGGAATCATCTACTTTATTGGTTGTATTGGAAAAGAGAGTTCACCAACTGAATGTTTATCATGTATAGGTTAGATTAGGATAGACAGGCATGCAAATAAGGTCAGCACTATGAGCATCTTTCTAGTTTTAATTTTTAGAATACTAATCTTGAAAACACAAAAAACAAAGAAAGGATGAAAAAGAGGGCAAATTTGAAGAAGAGGTTCAACCCCATACCAAAAAAAAAAGAGTACTGCTGAAAGTGTGCAAGCCTAAATGCCACTACTTGTTCCAAAAGAGTCTTGTTCAGTCATCTATTCTAATCATGGCCGAATATGTTTTCAATTTATTGCTAATAGGTTGGTGAAAGAGAACTTGTCAAAGCATCTAAACTTGACTTGTCAGTAGGAATAGATTAGGAAGAAAAGATACTGGTTCTCCATGCTCAAATCTGAACCAAAGAGAAAGATGAGGAAGATTAACAAATGTTCAATCACAAGCCTCATGATTTCTAGTTTTTTTTGTACAAAAATAATGTTTGTGTGCAGCGTGTTCCAATGCCACAACCCATGGTGAATCAAATTGCTTAATCCTGTTTCAAACCATGTTTTCAGTTTCATGTCAATAGCTTAGGGAATGAAGTCTGTCATACAGCTTAATCTTGACAGTCAGTTAGTCTAGGTAGAGAATAAAAAGAGTTCACTAGCATAATCTAAACTCTTGGAAGTGATAAAGGTAGAAATATATAGTTTTTTCTTGCTTTCAAAATAAAAGAATGTCAAGGGTTTGCCAGTTCAACTGCACACAAGGAAGAAAAAATGTTAGGCAAGTAGGATGGGTAGGTAGAGATGAAGTTGAAGTAATCATGTTTTTCAAATTCTTGAGATCATAAGTTCAAAAGAAACATCAGCAAATGAAAGAAGAAAGATCTGCCTAATGGATGAGGCACCGGTCTTCATAAACCCAGATATCTGAAGTTCTGGACACCTCCTGAAAGGCGCTGCCCTCCCCAAGTGGAGCCACTGTTTGTCATCAATAATTTTTTGCTATTTTGTAGATGACTAAATACTTATCCTAGATTTCTAAAAACAAAATTCATGAATATTGTGAGTTTTAGAAATCTCAATGCCTTCATTATCCTTAGAGAAAAATTTTCACTGTCCTACCCTTTTGCCATTTCATGATCACCTTGTAACTCCTACAGACTTCAAAAGGCTTGTGCCTCTCATTTACATCCTTTTTCCTACCCATAATCTCATTACTTTGCTTTTCCGTTGCCTATGAATCCATTGTCCATCTAGGGTTTTCATATAAGCCTAACTCATTCCCATGATTCCCCAAAATTCCTCAAGCATTGATGGTCTCAAAACTATCTTTGTAGGCTCTTTAGATAAATCAAGTACATTGGATTTTGAATCTTCATTACACCACTTTATCAATACTCTGTTTTTCACTTAAATATTCCAAGCCAATTTTCAGTCAAAGAGAGGTCAAAGAGCCCCCCAGTAGGTCAATTAGGGTTTCATGTGTTCCAAGGTCATCATTTCCAAAGAAGACTATCATTCAATTTCAGAGTCTGCATATGAGGTAATGGACAAAATTGACACTTTTTCAGAAGTGTTAAAAGGTCATATCTACAAGCATAAATCCATACCAACTCATAAATATCATGCCTCCATCATTTTCCAAGGATTCTTTCCAAAGGACAAATCATTTTCCACACCTAGGGCCAGTTTTGATTCAAACTATGTTTCTGACCAAACAAAGATGAATTTGAAAAACATGAGAGAGGTTTTTGTCTATCATAGGTCCCATAAGGAAAACCTCCTTCAGTTTTTACACAAGTATCATGGTTGAGGAGCAATTTCAAAGATATAGGTGTCACAGGAGAATTGCTGCACTGCTGGAGTGACCTTGGGAAAATAAGATTTTATCATAATTTGAGCATCCAAATGACTTTCTCGATGAATCAAATGAAAATTAGACTTGAAGATCTTTACAATGAGAAATCATGAGCTCAATTTGGAGATGAGGAAGGCATCCAAAAGTGGTCTGCACCAGCACTCTTCATTTCTGCACCATCATTCAACATTTTTTGAACAGTCTTGGGAGAATCAACTTTTGACAGGTCAAATCAACTCCAATAAAAGAAAAAAAGGTATATTTGGAACGTATACTAGAAGAGCTTTCCAATTACCTATCATGAGCACAA
Source organism: Pinus albicaulis (assembly GCA_034641835.2). NCBI lineage: Eukaryota > Viridiplantae > Streptophyta > Pinopsida > Pinales > Pinaceae > Pinus > Pinus albicaulis. The sequence continues at coordinate 951,758,718 of CM076584.1, read as the reverse complement.
TTTGGAGTTAAGGAAGGCCTCCAAATGTTGTCTGCACCAGCACTCTGCATTTTTGCACCATCACTCAACACGTTTTCACTAGTCTTGGGAGAATCAACATTTGACAGGGAAAAGAAACTCCAATCAGAGAGAAAATGGTATATTTGGAAAGTATACAAAATAATATTTCCCACAAGCTATCATGGGTCCAATTCGGACATCGGGAAGGTCTCCAATTTCCCTCTGCAAAAGGCGCTATGTGTAGGGAGTTCAGGCACTGCGCTTATGGCAGAGATAGGCCCGACTAGCCCAGAACTTTCTCGGCACTGCGCTTAGAGAGCTCGACTGGCCCAGAATCTACCCGGCGCTGCACTTAGAGAGCCCGACTAGCCGAGAATGCCAAACACTGTGCTTAAGAGGACCCAACACCTGACAACTCGTGCAGAGCGCTGCGCCTAGAACAGAAAGCCTCTCCCACCTGCAAAAAAATTCCAAAAACACAAGGGGACACCTTCAAGCTACATCTAAGGACCTACAAACAAGTTAACATTGGTACGTGTATGTTTCATTATCTTCCAAGTGCTTTTTGTGATTTAGTGATTAAGGGAAGTGATCAAAACCTAGTGCCTACAAACCCTAGGTCTTCATGGCAAACAACCCTCTGTTTTGACTTCCAAACAAGCAATTATCAGTCAAGGAGAGTATGAGTTAGGGTAATTAAAAATCAGTTCAAGTTAAGCCCTCCTCCAAGCCTAAAGCAAACCAGGCATAAACCCACCTCCATCCCACTCATTTGCAAGAGTTGCCCTCACCATCATTTCATTTCACTCCTCCTACCAAGTTTTATAAGTAGGCCTAGGGTTGTCTAAGGGGTAGCACTAGTCACCATATCAGATGAAGAAGGAAGTGGCAGTGAAAAAGAAAGTGACAATGAAGGTGAGAGTAACAATGAATCAAACCAAAGTGAAGATGAGTTGAGCCAACAAGAAGCAGGCAACATGGAAACAAGGGAGGATGATGACAGTAAAGAAAATCAAGAGGTTGGCAGCCAAAATGAAGGTCATAGCAGTGACGAAACAAGCAGCTATAATGAGGAAAAAAGTGAAGGTGAACAAATTAGTGAAGAGGTCATAAATGAATTTCAAGACATAGAGGTGGATGCAAATCAAGATGCGATAAATGAGGAAGGAGGCAACAATCAAGGTAATGAAGAGGAAGACATGGAGACAAATGATGACAGCCATGATGAAGACACCCAAATCATCACAATTAAACCTCTTTCGTTGACATATCAAAGAGGACAAAGGCTTGTGTTTTCTGCCTCTAAAAGGCAAGGGACCTTGCCTTCCTTTTCTACCAAGAAGCTAGATAAAGGCAAACAAAAGATCAAAGAGCAAGCCAGAGAGACCAAGTTGCAAGGGCTAAAACTCCAAAAGGCCCAAACCAAAATTCAAGCAATAAAAGAGGCAAAAGACCAAGTAAACCTTGGAATATTGCCTCAAGATTTTCTACAGGCTCCTCAAATCCCATGAGGAAGGTGTCCACCAATTTTGGGAGAATTTTGACAATTTTTGGTTTTTTGCAAATTTTGAGGCCTATAAGCACAGTACCCCTGGCGCTACGATTTTTCCTCAGACATCCTCAGAGGGATAACTTTGTATTTTTGGAATCATTATGCCTAGTACATTATTCTTACCAAATTTCAGAGCATTTGGAGCATATTTGACCCCTCAAAAGGCCAAAAAACACCTCATTTTCACCTTTCTGCCTCATTTTCAGGCTTGGCACTATGCTCAGAGCAGTTTGGGGAATTTGTATTTTTAGACATATTACATGAGATCAATCAGAAAAAAAAGGTATATTTGGAAATTATACTCAGCAAGCTTTCCAACGGACTATCACAGAGCAAATTCCGACATCGGGAAGGTCACAAAAACTTGGCTGCAAGTGGACCGATTTTCTGCCTATGTTGGCGCTGCGCTCAAAGAAGTTTGGGGAATTTAGATTTTTGGATAGGTTACAAGTTCTCAATCAGAAAAACAAAGATATATTTAGAATTTAGACTCAACAGGATTTCCAACAGGCCATCACGAAGCAAAATCCGACGTTGGGAAGGTCACCAAAACATGGCTGCAAGTGGTCCCATTTTCTTCCTGTCTTGGCTCTATGCTAAAAGTAGTTTGGTGTATTTGACTTTTTGGATAGGTTACAGGGGCTCAATCAGAAAAAAAAGGCATATTTGGAAATTATACTCAGCAGGCTTTCCACCAGGCCATCATGGAGCAAAATCCGACATCGAGAAGGTCATCAAAACTTGGCTGCAAGTGGGCCTATTTTCTGCCTGTCAAGGCGCTGCGCTTATAGACAACACTGTGTGTTTTTGGCCAAAAGTCAACAAAACACACTCATTTATTGAAAAATTATATTTTAATGTTTTTTTAGGCAAATCACTCTAGAATTAGGTGCTAGAAGTTATTTTGGCATTTATTTCATGGGATATTTTGTGCCTTGGGCCTTGCATGGTCTCTTGGGCATTTATGAGTGATTTTGACATGTTCCAACCCTATCTGTGGTTTTTTCTCTCCTTTTATAGACAAATAGAGCATGAGGGATTCATTGTAAATGTTGGCATTTGATGAGTTTTGAGAGAAATACATGGTTTTCTTGAGTTTGTAGAAGAAATTGGTCTTGTGGAGTTTATGAATGGTCTGCTTTGATTGATGATGGAGGATAGCTTGTAGGATCCCTGAGCATGATTAATGATGATGTGTCTCTGTTCAGTTCTTGTTTCCTTATGTATCATTTTGTTACATCCTTCTATGTTGCAATAAAACAAAAAAGTATAGGCTAAGAAATGTTGTTTGAGGCACCTTAGTCCTTCCTGTTTTCTATTGTATTTATGTTTTTTTTTGCTAAGTTAGTTTAAGGAATTCTTAGTTGCTTTTTAAACCTACCTATGCTTGTTTATTCCATGAATGGTTTAATATAGTAGTTTTAAAATACGTTTTATGGTTAGCCCTGCTTATTTGATGCTATTAAAACTCTGTTTTGGAATCTCTCTTTGAAGTACTACTTGTTAGGTTTTAGCCAAAGAGGCCATGTTCTGATCATGCCCTTTGTCCATGCTTGAGAAGTTGCCTTAAAGTTCTTTGTAGCTTGATCATAGATGCTTAGGAGTTCCCTCTTCTTTCATTAAAGTTATATGTTATCTCATATGTTTTCTAAACCTTGAAGGTGAAATCACTAGAAGTTAGATACGTTTCTTTCTTTCTATGGTTCACTGCATTGTTCATCTTGAATGCTTGTTTGCTTAAGTATAATAAAAAAGCTATTTTTTTTCCCCGTCTTATGATTATGTCCATATGTTGATCAGTATTCGAGACCATCTTGTTTAAAAGGTACTTGTTTAAGGATTCTTCACTACCCTTACACACCTACTATGCTCACAAACTTTATGTTCATTTCACTTCACACATGCCTTAAATATCCATTTGACCATGCTAGATTTGCCCTGTTATGCATCTTGTTTCATTTTTGAGATATCCATGACTTTCATAGACTCCATAGCCCAATGATTTGAAGACCTCTCACTCCACCTATTCTACTTGATCATCTTACCCAACCAAAACAAATAACAAACACTACACGTAACAACTAGCCTAAAATCAACCATCTAAAGCTAAAAAGTTCGCATCTTTTGCACAAAATAGAAAGAGCCCTCTCTAAGTCTAGGAAGGCTAGGTCCTAGGACTCCAAAGACTGGTCTGATGTTACCCTGTGCATTTGGTCTACCAATCTATCAAATCACGGGACACTAACATGCACGAACCTGCAAATTTGTATACATTATAAATTTAATTAAGCTGTGCATGATTGACATGGATAAAAAACATAAAATCAATTAGATAATGAAAATATAAATAAAATCTGAAGTAAATATTACGTCTCAAGATGGATAGGGAGAACTCCGCGATGGACTTTGAGAAATATTATGGAATGAGCTAGATTTTGAAGAATTGTCCATTCGATATAATTATGATATTTTCTCCCTGCATTTGAGCAAAATAAACAATAAATTATGGTGAACACACCTAAAAGTAATTTTGGTGCCTTAAAAATGGACTTCTTGTTATCGGTGTTAATTTATAGATAACTGTACTGGTGTGTTTTAGTTATTGCGCACCGGTGCCGTGTTATTAACGGACGCACCGGTGCGGTGCTATTAAGTGACGCACCAGTGGCGAATCATCCGCAAATAAAAAAAGCGCGACTCTATTTTTTTTAAGTGAAAAAAAAACGGTAAATTGAAAATCGGCGACAAAATATTTTCAAAAATCTAATTTCATAAAAAAATTCTTTAAATACTAAACATTTTTCATTATTTCACTTTTTTTTTCAAAAAAATTTAGCGAGAGATTTGCAGGAGACATACCTGGAGCAAGAGAGCCCAAGAGCATTGTGAAGCGGAGAAATACGTTCGAACAGAAGTATTCAGACAATCAGAATTCCAAACCTCTGGTGATTCAAACCCTGTAGCATAGAATTTCGAATGATATCGTGATTAAATTTTATTTTATTTTTTAACTTTTTTGGGGCAGTTTTTTTTACACAGTAAGTAAAAAATTTCGATTTGTTGTTCATTTTCAGAAAAAAAAAGCAAAAAAAAAAAATCCATTTTCACCATAAACACTTCATTATTTTTGTTTCTGCCATTTTTTCTCCCTGTTTCTGTGATTTCAGAATTAGGGCTTTTCATTTTAGATTTATTGTGTTTGTATTGCTCTATATAGGTCTATGACATCCAACCCACAGGACGACTTACATAGGCGGATCCCAATCTATGTCGGCCCTTGCGTGAATTAAAAAAAACAGAATTTTTTTATTTGGTGCACCCGGTGTAACCTAGCGCACCGGTGTGCTAGCTTATCCCAGCGCACTGCGCACGTACTATTTGATAAAAAATTAAGAAACATTTTTTTTTTTAATCCATGTGCCATATGTAAAATAGGGGCACTGGTGCGCTATGTCATTATGGTGCACCGCGAACATACTGTTTCGCAAAAACAAATTTTTATTGTGTTAATCGGTGCACCATGTAACATATAACGCACCGCACCTGGTCTCGTAGTTGACAGAGAGCACCGTATGGTGGTCCCTTGTTTGCGCGAGGTGTTTATGAGAATAGGCTGCACCACCCCCTCCATGACACCATATGCTACAAAAACTAACACTAGATGATTTTTATTATTTTTTCTGTGTTCATCAGTGCGATGGTTGACATGTAACACATCGATGCTCCTTGTTGCAATAGAGCACCGTACGATGTTTTATACTGTTTGGGCAATGCGTTTATAAGACCACCACGCACCGACTTCGATGCGTACTCCATGAAAAGTGCACCGATTTCTTGATATATTTTTTTTAACTTGAAAAGTTGACAATTTATTTATAAAATATATTAATGAATTGTATGGTACATGTTTCATATTGATAAAGAAATGACTGACAAGTGATCAAATAACAAAAATACTGATAACACATCAAGAAAAGAAAAAAATGCAAGTTCTTTGTAAATTATTTACAAAAAATATTATTTTTGAACTATATGTAATTTTAACTAATATGTATTGTTTACTGTGTATCATGCGGAGCCATAAAATGACGAAGCTCGATAAGATTATTTCTGATCTAGGACTAGAAGAGCATAAAAGCTTTGAAGGAAAAATTGCAAAAGGATGAATCAGGTGAATGAAAAAATACTATCGATCCAATATGAGTTTCTTTTTTTAATTTTCATTAATAATATACTTAAAATTATTAGATAACATGTTTCAAACAATCTATTAATTCAAATTTGTTTAATGTTCTACAGGGACCAACAACTCAGAAAATGAATGTTGTTCTAAGAAAAGAAAAAAATAGAACATGCAAATGAAAATGAATTGCTCCTTAGCTCATCTGCAGTGGTGTTGGAAGTTAACGAAAGGGGGAAAAACTTTTACAAAACTTTGAAGGATTGAGTGGAACAAATGTATAGATGTTCTTTCCACTTACAATACAAAAATCAATCCAATGATCCCAAGAACCAAATTTTATCTAAACTACAGGAAGAGTTTCCAGAGAATTGCTCAATGAGACATGTCAGACTTTTAATAACAAAAATGTACAACAACAAAAAATAAGAGATGAAAGATTAATATTCCTTGAAATGTTTTTCTAGAATTAGTTGTAAATATCATTTAAAAATATCACTTTTGTTATATTTACTTTTCATATATCAATATAAAAATTAAATAGTTTATTGTCGTGTTACATTTTCAGGAAGATTATGAAAATCTCAAAAGATGAACGAGCTAATATCAGAAATATGCCAGTAGGAATGTCCAAAATGTGTACAAGGAGATGGTCAAAGAAATGGACAAAATTGCATCGTAGGAGGAGCCATCTCAACAACAACGTGCTTCAAATGTAATATGTAATCATTAACTTTTTTGATCATTAGGTATAATAAATAAATAATTTAGCATTAAATATTAATTTTCAAGTATCTTCTTGCATAAAAGAAAAGAAAATGGAACTCATTTAGCACATAAAAGAGGATGACAAGGAAGAAAAGGGTTGATATCTAAGTTTGTGGGTAATTGTTACTTCCTTATAACAACTTACCTAAATTTCATTTTTGTATATTTTAAGTTGTTTTACAAAAATCATCATTGAATGTCTTCAAATAGGTGCTAACATACAAAGAAAAACCATCAGACGAATTGATTGACATTGGGTTAAATATGGGTTGTGAGTATATGTTGGCATATCAGAAATTAATTGGGGAATTTGTGAGCATCTATCGATCTTGTTTTTCTTAGATCCATCTATAATTAATAGAACAAAAAAATATTTCATATTAAATATATGATCTGTTATGGGGTATAAAACTTGCAGGAAACAAAGTATGGAATTGTGCCAATAGGTGAAATCTTGAAAGATGACATACTACATGGTTTTGAAAGAATGTGTATAATTCATGAGTCAATTGTTGCTATGGTACGCCATTTCTTTTCGATTCACATCGATGTATATTATTTAATATTGCAATTTTCATTATTCTCACCAATTTATATACACTCATTATAATTTATTTTTATGTTTGTAGATGGAAGGTGAAGAAGAAGAAAACAATCAACACCGTGAACAAAACATTCCTGAAAATAACCCAAGTCATGGAAGTAGCTTGAGCAGTGACAACAATTCAAGCGAAGAATGATGATCATTATGTTTGGATATCAAAGCAAGGCGTTGTATTTTTTGAAATATTTGTTTGTGAAATCAGACATTTTGTTTAATGTAATGGACATAGTGTCCCAATTGAAAGACAAAGGGATACCATTAATTGTTCCATTTTGTATGACAAAGACTGTCTTATTCAGATATATATATATATATATATATATATATATATATATAATATGTTTTAATTTATTCTATTGCGTTCTCCATTGTCGTTGTGAAATGTAACACCACTGATTAAATTTATGGATGATTAAATATTATAATGAAGATATGTGAAATCTGATGATATGATATAACAAATTAATCCAAACATCACATTCAAATGCACTAATACAAATTTAATTGATATGAATACTGTTATAATATATGTGTCGTCTTTTGATGAATAATGAATTTAAAAAAATCACAATAATTATGATATGATATAACAAATTAATCCAAACATCAAATTCAAATGCATTAATAAAAATTTAATTAATATGAATATTGTTATAAGATGTGTCGATTTTTGATGAATAATGAATTTTAAAAAATCACAATAATTTCGCTGTCACAGGTCGATGTTTCTAAAAAATACAAAATGAACACTGGTGTGTGTCAGTTACTGTACACCGGTGCATTTGTATGATACATCGCACCGGTAAGTTGCTATGACCTATGGGCACCACACAAATACCAATACTAATTATAAATCTCGGTGCGTTTGTGCGATACTGCGCACCGGTGCTTTTATGTGAGACTATGCACTGGTGCGTTTCAACGCCCTATGGGCACCACACAAATACCAATATGAATTACAAAAATCAGGGCATTTGTATGATACAACACACCCATGTGCTTCTATAAGACTACGTACCGGTGCGTTGATACAACATATGGGCACTGCACAAATCCCAATACCAATTAGAACGACCCCATGCATTGTATCACCTACAATGTTCCCGGTGCGTTTGTATACCTTTACTGCCTGGTGCATGCACCTTCGACCACCCTGGGGCGACCATATATATTACATGCACCGGTGCGTTGAAACCTTAATAGCGCACCGATGAAAAAACATCCATAGTAACCTCCGGTCGCCCAGGTTTTTTTAGTTGTGTTGAAATTTCGTTAAAAGCTCTGCCAAAGCCTTCGTTACAAAAAACGGATGTTGTAGAAAATATTTTTTTGACAATTTTGGCCAATTTTATAACACTAAAAACCTCCTTTTTAACCTTCGCTAGATGGTATTTTCCTTGTAGTGATTGTAGGAGCTGCATGGGAAATGTTTTATCATCATGGCCTACCATTGCACTTGTGGGCTAAAGCATGCAACACAACAATATGTGTGCTGAAGATGAGCCCTCATCGGATTCTCGGGATGAGTACACGAAAATAAGCTTTTTCAGATAAGAAACTAGATGTGGCACACTTTAGGATATTTGGTTAATCAATTTACTGTCATGTTTCCAAGGATACAAGGAAAAAGCTAGAACTGACAACAAAGTTGGGCATATTTTTGGGGTACACTAATACACCTCAAAAATATCAAATATACATGCCATATCATAGGATGGAAATTGTTCGTAGAGATGTGAAGTTCGATGAAGATAAGGCCATGAGATGTTCCCTTGAGAGAGAGCTTTAGTGGCATGCAGATGAGGAGCTTTTAGCTCCAAAAGAAGAACCCCAGGATGTTGTGGAGTAGCCACAAGAATAAGAACAAAGAGCGGAAGAATCCACTCATGCAGAGACATCTAGAGATGGAAGGGAGTGCACTAGAGAGGATGAAAGATTGATGCATGATGCTAGAGAGAATGTGGGAGCACCCACATCACAACACAGGTAGAGGAGTTCACCATATTGGCACACTGGCTAAATGGCTCTCATGCGCGAGAGTGTAGAGACTGAGCCATACTCATTCGAGGAAGGAGTGCAACAACCAGTATGGGTTGATGCCATGGTAGAGGAATCTAACTCCATTATTAGAGGAAATGTTTGGGAAGTTGTCCCAAGGCTAGAGGACAAGTCAGTGGTAGGTTCTAGGTGTATCTACAATGTGAGGCAAGCAGTAGATGGGAGTGTCGAGAAACACAAGGGATAATTTTTTGCCAAGAGGTTCTCTCAGGTGGAGGGAATTGATTACGAGGAGAAATTTTCTCCAGTAGCAATGTACTCTTAAAAAAAATCAATTTTAGCACTTTCAATGCAGATGGGATGGAAGATACATCAGATGGATGTGAAGAAAACCTTCCTCAATGGAGTGATTAAGAAAGAGGTGTACATAGAGCAACCAAAAGGATTTGAGACTTTCAACAGAGAGTCACATGTGTGCAGAATCAACCGATTGTTGTGTGGATTGAAACAAGCACCCCGTGCTTGGTACAACATGATCGACAACTATTTCACCGGGCCGAGCTTCACCAAAAGTGAAGTAGATGCAAACCTTTACCACATTGTTGTTGAAGGTAAATTCTTGATTATAGTATTATATGTTGATGATTTAATTCTAACAGGTGATGATAAGCTGATAAAATCTTGCAAAGAGGATTTAGCAAGAGAATTTGAGATGAAAGACATGGGGCTTGTTAAAACTAGAAAATAGTACAAGAAAAATACATTAAAAATGTCAAGCAAAAGGTACATATGAATATTTTCAAAGAAGGAATACATTAGAGAAAACAAAAATTTTATTTTTCCTAAGGTTAAGGGAGAATTTAATGGAAAACACACTGGAAACAAAGGGCTTTTGCAAGGTAGCGCGACTATTCCTTCGATAGCTGCGCGGTCCTGAGGATGGCGAAATGTCACCATTCGGGACCACTTGGCACATTTGGTTAGGAAGATTCTCTACTTAGTAATGCTAAGGAAAGTTGACATGGAGCCACCTTGAGGCTTAAATGCAACACACAAATGAATCCCTCCTCCAATCTTGTGTCACTATCAACCTCGGGCCAAGAAAAGCGGGAGGAATTCAAAAAATGTCTATATAAAACGACCATTGGAAGAAGAATTGGAGACACATTGTTATCCTGACCAAATTGCTTCATAGAAAACCAGCTTGCATAGTCCAACAACAGAGGGATTGGAAGGACTCATATGTTTTCCAACCAACATCTCAATCCAAGAGAGAGAGGTCCACCATTTGATCTTGATCTACCATCCTTTGAGAGAGGGAAGAAACGCTTGCTGGAACTCGAGTGAAGGAGACCTCCATGTTTTTGGTATTTGAGCTCTATAGCTCAAAGGACCCTCTTCAAGTGTTTAGCATTGTATCTTTTTTACCGACAACACCTAATAAAGGGAGAATTCTCCACTTGTGTTATTAGGTTGTTTGCTCCATCGAGCTTCTATATTTTTCATCTTGTGTTTTGTTTTGTTCATGTTGTATGCTTAGTCGTCCCTCAAAATTAGTTTATATCATGTCAAATTTGTTCCACTAACAATAGACAATCAATTTTCTTTGTGACCTTGTGCATGTAGTGGCCAACTTGCTAAAAAAGTGTATTTCGTACACCCTTGTGCCAACTACACTACCATAGGAATGGCGACTCCACTAGATTCTTCCTTTTTGAGTTAATGGTTGTTGTTACAGGTCCTTATTCTTGCTCAGTTTGATGCAAACCACCCCTACATTCTCTCTGCATCTCCATTCATACTCAGTGAAAAGTTTTGCATAGTAGAGAGGGAATTTTTTCTTCATTATGCCCGACAATGTGCTTTGTGCTCTGACAGACGTGCGCTCCACGTCTGTGGGAAGATAACTTGTATGACATGCCAACAAGCCAAAAATTGGCTAATCTTTCCCATTTTTAAGGTGATTGGAAACCCTTAATAATTTTCCATTACTTTGTCTCTATATTTCACTACTATTATGACACTTAGGTGCTATGTTTTACCTAGAATTAGCTTAGCAACTAGGTAGTTTTAATTTTAGTATTTTATTTCACAAATTACACATAGTTTAAACAGGGAACAAGTAAGTGGCCTTAAATTCACATATATTTTCTGAACAAATTATTTGCTAATAAAATATACAAAACACATATCTTAATTAGTAAAGATTAAGTGGCCCATATGTCCACATATCTTTTTTCTAGTTCAAGTTTGTCAAATTTTTGCATTGGATTAGTTCAATTATGCATTAACATTTGGGAATAGGATCAAACTGTCAAAAAATAAAGTAAGTAATCTCTGCCATCGTTGCACCTCTCGGTGATCCCGGGTACGAATATGAACGTTATTCCAAGACAATTTTCCATCTCTCTATAGGGAAAACATAGTCTAATTAGGTAAGGTGTAAGCAGCCCATCATCCGCCCATCATTATAATTTTTGAAAGGAACAATCCCAAATAGGGTAATTAGAAAAGGATTGTAAAGGATCATTGCATATCCACATCTCATAACACTTGTGATTGTTCACTCCAAAGCACACACGAAACATCGGTAAGAATTGGACCATAAGGCACCCAGTGTTTTGGGACCTTTGTCCCTTCTCACAATTACTTCACCAAAGCACACACTAAGAAAAATTGAGACCCTATAAAAATAATCATTAACTAAATTGACTAAATTCTCCCCACAGGGGCCATAGAAGAAATTATAGTTCAGGTTAAGACCATCGGGGGTAGGTATCCAATAAGCCACCGTGGTAATAATACATTTTGAAACATATATGTTGACATTTTAGGGAGCTTTAAACCCATCTATTCACCCACGGAACGAATTCCCGAGCATTACAAAGACCCGTTTGAGAGGGAGTTAAGCTTAGGCCTAGTGTGTGCATTACTCTTTGGGTCTACCTGACCCATCTATTGCTCGGTACTGGTAACCGATTACCAAGAAGCTCAAGACTCGAATGCTCACGTGGGACAACAACACTTTAGTAGCCAAAACTAGGGCATCCTCCCCTATAGGTGACGGTCCAGGAAACACTCGATCCTGATACCATTAACTTGGTCGATTCTTCAGCTGCTTGAAGGCAGCGCTAGTTCTTTCGGGATGTTGGCCCTAGTACCCATCATAATATATCTTCGCAAGGCCCAGTTACATTGAGAGTGTAAAAATGATTAGGTCTATATAGGATTTTGGTATCATACGCAAAACAAACAAAACCTCATTTTTTGCTTGATTGATCACATAGTATAACGTTAAAGAGAAAGATCACCTTTTCATTTTTTTCTTTGTTTTATGCATGTGATTATATTTTTTCTTTGATAGGAACTATCCTACCTCCTAAATCACAAAAAGGTCGCACTAATAGAAATCAAAGGGGACCCAACAGAACCCCATTGATCTAGGTGTTTCTTAAACCTCCCCCCATTAAAGGGAGGAGTGTTAGCCCTCCCTCCATTCAAGCACAGAGGACGTCGCACTGCTACTGTTATCAGAATATCCTTTATCGGGGCATCTTTGATTGGAAATCCCCAAGGGTCACCAACCACAACATTAGTGGAATCCCCAACAGGGTCACCACACTCAACTCCTCCGACGACCCCTCGAGGTCAAAAGGTAGCTACCCCTCCGAGGAGCCAACAAAATATCCATCAGGGTACGCCACAGGGAAACATTCCTCAGGCACCTCCCTTGAACCAACACATTCAAATATCTGTTTCTCAACAAAGTACAATGGCGGTCAATTCAAAATTACCCTTCTTAGCATCAACAAATCTTCCAGATCTAACGAAGTTAACGAAAGAATACATTTCACATGACCTTAAATGGCCCCCCATGCCCACAAATCTCCATTTTGATATACCAAAATTTGAAGGGAAGCAAGCATAATACCCCAGAAATCATATAATGACTTTTCTCCTGTGGTGTTCGTAGAATAGTATCATTGATGATACCATTCTACTGCGACTATTTCAACACACCTTCATAGGGCCCACAACGAAATGGTATATCGAGTAGCCACCTGTATCGCATGGAGCCTTTAGCGCCATCATTACTACATTCCTCACATATTTTCAACTCCCCATTCATCATGACTCAGGGATGGAACTTCTGACACATTTCAGACAAAAAATAGTCGTTCGTATATCAGAGCATCTCCATGAATGGCATAGATGTTGTAGTTTGTGCAAATCCAACCTCGGTGACAAAGTTCTGTTGGAATTAATTTTGAGAAATCTCATTGCAGAGATTTCAAAAGACGTGGCCATGCAAAAACATACCTCAGAGGAAGATACCATTAGCAAAGCCCAACAACTTGAACTCATTTACACCCAATCAAGATATATTTAAATGTCTTACTAAACGCCCCGCGCCTGCAAACTTATAGATAACTGCCAGGCGCATCCATACTGCTGACGCTTTGATAGGGTCCTTAGCTCAAGGTAAACCAAGCAACAATTATCAATACCCAGGATACTCTTATGATTCTACTAAGAACGTAGCACAACCCAGGTACCACCAAAGTCACCCTGCACCTCTACAGAACGTGACGAATAGGGCGATGCCATATCATCAACATCAGGGAGGTTCATATCCCCCCCTGCAGGGGAACCCGTACTCAACTAGGAATGCTAATATAAGAGGGCCACCCCAACAACCATACACCAACCAAGGAAAAGGTAACCAATACTCCCATTTCCCACCCAAAAATCCACCACCAATACAAAACAATGCATCGGGAAATCTTGTGGAACCATCCCAGGCTCAACAATGACAATATTATGATCGGGAGAATGGCAATAATCCTCCAAATTTTGCAAAGAAAAATAAAAGGAACACGCAAAAGGGAGATCCTAGACAGGGGGCAGTAATCAACAATGACCCCCGAAGTCTCAAGCTGGGGGAAACCCCAACCGAAACCAAAACTAGGAACCAATTTGTTATCCAAGATAACCATTAGGTTTTTTTTGAGTCATGTGTCAATTAGGTTGAGTTAGTTAGGGTTCAATAAGATTTTTAACTTTTTGATTTAAAAAAAAAAATTCACATCTATAAAGGTCTTTTAGTGATTTTGAAATGTCATTATGAGTCTTTATGTGAGTCATTATCAAGGGAAAATCCAAATTTTCATTGTCCACGAGCTGATCTGGTCATCATTGTGAGTTTGATAGTTTTACACACTTCCACAACAAATTTTCTTGAAATAGGTCAGGATTTGCTAAGGAAGTTCCTGACACTTCCGTAGAAAATCTGTCTTCTCCAACATAGTTTTCGCTACGAAAGTGGGTTTTTCTACTAACGGTAGGGAAATGATACAAAGTATCAAAAGTGGTATGGTCAGAGGTGGTCAAAGCATATTGGGTCATGATTGATCCCTGTTGTCGTTATCCACCATTTGGAAAACACAGCATCATATAGCTGCTTAGTCACTCTATTCTCTTTACACTTTTTCTTTTTGATTTGCTGTCACAAATCTATTCCCATCTTCTCTTTGTGAGTTGCTATTGCTGTATAAGCATCAGTCTAGTTTTCTGGTGATCTATCTGGCTATCTCAGGGTAAACACTGTTAGTGTCAAAGGCCAGTTTGTTGTCCCTAAAGTTTTTGCAGGTGTCAAGGAGTTGTTCACTGCATCTTGGAGCCATTGAATCTCGAAGGAAACAATTTAAAGGAGGGTTTGTGGTTAGGTATGAGCCCAAAGACATGAGGTTGCTAGAATAAGATCCCAAGTTATCCCAAGCATTTTCTAGTGTCAGCTGCCTCCAGTTCTGTAAAAAATTGCAGGGGTATCATGGGAAAATCTCAATGGATTTTTCCATCAACTTTATAGGTACAGGATTAAAAGTGGGCATGCTAAATTTTGCTATGTGTTCAGGGTGAAAAAATTTAAATTACAGAATTGTGATTAATCCTTGAAGGAAGAACATAGAGACACCAATATGGTTATGGGCATCCCCAGAACATGCCTTAAAGAGTATTTTTCCAAGTTTCTGATCGTGATCCAGAAATATTTCACCTGGGAGGGTAGATTCAACATGGTATAATAATACCACTTCATTGTTGCTACACTTTATAGGTAAACAACCTTTAGATATGCCCTTTTATTTTTTTAGAAGCTTGGGTAAAATGGCAGACAAGGTTCAGGCCAAGCCTGAGCCTAGTGATACCTCAAATTTTCATCAGGCTCTTATCAATTTGCTGGTGGTTGAAGAGTTAAATAAACTAAAAAGAGATTGACCCACTTTTTTGTTTTTAAGTGGCTAAGTTGACGTTGTCACTCCTAGGAAAACACCAATATCCAAATCCATTACTCCAGGGAAAGATAAACAATCTGAAGAAGAGCCTGTAGTTGACCGTGAGGTAGATATGCAACCTATGGAAGATTTTATGGAATCAGAGGTTGAACAAGTGAAAGGGCCTGTGGTACCAGAGAAAATTTCTACAAGAAGTCAAGCAAAAACCTATGCAAGAACACACGCGAGGTTTACCAGAAGCCAAACTGAGGGAAGAGGCAAGTTATTAGATATCTTGGAGGCTATTGAGATCCAGGAGACATAAACTCAAAAGAAAAAACAAAAGAGCTAAGAAATTGGACTTTGCTCAAGAAGATTCAGGTTTTTTCTTAAAGCCTAAGAAGCCATTCACAAGATCACAATAGTTAAAGGGAAAGAGGCTTGAGAAACCATTAATAGATAAGTTGTCATTAGAAAGGGAGATACCATAATTGCCTCCAGCCAAAGTGGAACCTGTGAAAAAGAGGAAAAGTAAAGAGCCTATTCAAGAGAAAGGTGAAGTGGAGATGTTGCAAGAACAATTAGGAGGTGCTCGAAATGAGGTAATAGAATCAAAATTTCTTTTTGAAGAATTGAAGAAAGAAATTTCTAAGCAACTGGATTTTTACAATGAAGTGGAAGATAGATAAGGAAAGATGTTAAATAGGACATTGCCTCTACACAGAATGATGAAGCATCTATGCAAAAGAAATAGGTGGCTACATGTAGAGAGGAGAAGGTTGCAGGGTCAAGTAAAATACCTAGAAGCAAAAATGGAGATGATACAAGCTGAAATGTTGAAGAGGGGCCTAAAATTTATTACTATTAATGATGATGCTCCATAAGTATGGTAAGAATACACGTTTTTTGATATACTATGGCTTAAACAGGCTTATGTAGGATTTTATAAAGGTTTTGGAGGCGAAATAATGATGAAAGTATAAAATCTTAGAAACTAGGCACTTTCGTAGCAACTCCCAGGCTTGAAGGCAGAAATTTGCTGCGTAAGTGTTGTAGCTTTCATGGAGGTAAACACAAGCTAAAATTTTAGAAACAAGAGGACTCAAGGCATGTGTTAACTCATTAACGTCAAAGAAGACCCTAGAACAGTTAGAAAAGTCAAATACTATGCAGAGGGTTGATTTTGACATTTACTACTGAAGTTCGCTACCAAACTACCTCTACTATGTTTTTTCCAGTGTTATGGAGTTTTTGATGATTTTGGGGTAGTCCAATAGTAAAAAAAAATGAATAAACCATAGGTAAAGGGCATACACATAATATGTTTTTTTTTTCAAGAGTACAACTCAGCAGATCAACCTCCATGTGGCTGACAGCTCATCAAGTCAACTCATGATGTCAACTCATTACTACAACTCATCATCCCAGCTTAAGCCTACGAGGTCTTAACTCCAGTGCATCAACTCTCCAACACCTCAACAGTCAGTTGAGTTCAATAAGGATGACTAGTGTGTGTGTGTGTGTGTGTTTGGCACACAAATGTACCAAATCACACCGACTTAAGAGGAGTTGTTTTCCCTCTTAAGTTCTTGGTCACAGGCAGAAAATAATGGGAGTCAAGCAAGTTAGGGAAAATGATAAGACATAAACATACTAAATAGTGAAATAACATGCATATTCAAACAAAAAAAATAAACTAAAACAAATAATACAAAATCTCTAAATAGAGTCAAACAACTTCAATAATCCAAATGGTGGCACTTACGTCCCCTCTTATTGAGTGCTAGTAGGAATGAAGGATGAAACTTTTACCCACTTGCCAAGGGGCCCTTAGAACTAGGGAGTTCTAAGTCCCGATGCAAGGATGTATTTACTTCGGAGCTACCTTGGTGCAAAGTCTCCCTCTCTCTAATCTAGTAGATTGGAGTTGTTGGATGGCCAAAAACTAAGTCCTCTCTATCTCTGCTCCGGATCACACATTACTGGATTGCTTGGGACAATTCTAGGCAGCATAAAAATGTGTTCTCATATTGTTCATCTCTTAGTGGTATTTTATAGGAGAATTCAAACTCTCCTTCCCTCTCTTTGTACATTGATGGATGGTGACCCAAGAGAGGAGGGTGATTCCATTGTGTGCCACATTTATTTCATTGTGTGCTCCCTTGAGGTCCTAAGGAGGCTTGGGCGGTTGTCCTTAGGCAGCCTCAAGTGTGGGATCAATGTCCTAGAGTGTGCCTTGTGGTCCTGGAAAGTGACTTCCGCCACTCTTAGGACCACACAACTTTTTGAGGGAAAGCCGCACAAAGGCGCACTTATCGAAGAAAAGTGCGTACAAAGGCACATTTTGCTAGTTCCTTCAGTGTGCAATTTTATTTTCCTCTAATACCTTAGATATTTTTAAATACTTTAGATTCTATAATGTTCCTCAACCCTGTAAATCATTTTTCCTGACATTTAATAATGTCATCTTTTCTTGTCTGATTTTCCAGTGATAACAGTTTCCCCCTAATGTGTGACGTCTAGGAAGAACTGTATAGTTTAAATACATTATATTTTCTTTTCTGTGTACTATGCGGAGAGAGAGAGAGAGAGACCTCTGCATAGTACGGATTTGGAGACACCCTGCACTGGGTCGAAGAGCGACCATGTCCTGTGGGATCCCTACAAGCAATGGTATAATACAATATATACAAATTTTCTACAAGGCAGGCATGTCCCATTCTCGTGATGATTTGGCTAGCTAAACAAATCTACTTTAAATATATAAATTTTGTCTGTGTTACTAGTATGGTAGTGATCTATTGGTTGATGACGATGACTTCTGACGCCCTCAAGGGAATTTTTTCTTTGACAATATGTTAGGTCCCTATATTACTAGTATAGTCCCTTATTATTGTTAGTGTAACCCCCTTATTGTTATTATTATTTTATTTATATTATTATTATTAACGTAAGTGTGTATTAGGTAAATGGATACATTGTAGCCTGAGATTACATTATGGCCCCATGTACTCCTATATATAGAAAGGAGGTTTTGTAATTTGAATAATCCAAGAATTGTTCTTTCATGTAATGTATTGGAGGTTTCCCCCTTGAAGTGGCTTATTTCTAAGGAGTTGATATCTCTTTTCTTCTCTTTTTGGAGCTGGTTTCACAACATTTGGTATCAGAGCTTTAAAATTATAGGGTTTCGTTGCTCCAAATAGGTCAGCGTCGAATTTTCGCTATAACGTTTTTTCTATGAAGGTTGAGAATATGAAATTTTTATAGTACGAAGCCAAAATCCTGAGGAACATCATCAAAAAAATTTAGAGCTTGGTTCACAATATTTTCAGAGATATGATCTGTGAAATTTAGGTCATTTTGCAGGCTCCTGAATTTAAACTAAACAGGTCATCGTGGTATTTTCATAATAAATTTTTTTCTACGAAGGTTCAGAAGCTGAAATGTTTAGAGTGCAAAGCCACAAGCTTGAGGAAAATTGTCAAAAAATTTCAGATATTGGTTCGCAATATTTTCGGAGATATGATCTGTGGAAGTTAGGGCTTTTTGAGGCTTCTGAATTTCATCTCAAAGAGGTGATCGTGGGAAAATATTCATAGCTCTCTCTCTGAGCATCGGATTGGAATGCTATAAAAAGTGGCCGCAAGTACATGGACTGTAGGTTTCGGTCTATCAATTTTAGAGCCAAAGGAGGAAACAATGACACGTGGCAAGTCGTACAAGTTCACTCTATTGAACTAGTCCAAAATTGGGTCATTGTGGGAGATTGGACATAACTTTGCCTTGAAGAATCCAAATCAGATCAGACCTATGGCATTTGAAAGAAGCTTCAGAGGGCTACTATAGGTTTGAATTTCAGATATTGAGGATCCGCAATTATATATATAATTCAATTTCAATATCGAGCTCCTCAAAATCAAGTAAAAGGTGTGTATTTTTTTTCCGAATTGCATAAGTCTTGTTTGAAGAATCAAGTTGAATTGATTGCAAGGGCATATTGTAGAATAGATATCAGTATTGGATTATAAAATGGCCCCTAAAAAGAATTCAACACCCATTAAGGCTTTGGAAAGCTCTACTATGACTCATGAAGACGAAGAATGGCAACATGACATATCAAAATTACAAGAGCAAGTGCAACAAATTTCACTCTCGCAAAGAGAAACAAAAAATGACATGGAAGTTTTGAAGAAAGGCGTGGAAACTAATATGGATGGTTTGAAGAAAGGCGTGGAATATAATATGGATGGTTTGAAGAATGGCATGGAATCTAAGATAGATGACATGGAATCTAAGATGGATGACATGGAAGCTAAGATCGATGAGAAAATGGAAAACATGAAGAATGATCTAAAAGCAGACATGGAAGGTTTGACAAAGTTGATACAAGAAATGTTTCCTAATGGTGAAAAGATAGTAGAGAAAACTCATGATGAGAACAAAATAAATGTTAATCGTGATTTCATAAACTCTAATGTTGGCGGGAAGAACCACCATATTTCAAAAATGGATATGAGGAAGTTTGATGGAAAGGATCCTGTAACATGGATACTACAGATGGAGCAATATTTTGATCTCCATAACGTGCAAAACACACAAAAGGTACGCATTGCAACTTTACATTAGAACAAAATACATTTGTATGGTATCGATGGCTTTGCTCCCGTAAAAAAATTGTCACTTGGTCAATTTTTACGGAGGAAATGATAGCACATTATGAGGATACAAAGAGCAACACCTTCTTTAGCCAATTGATAAATCTCAAACAAAAGGGTTTAGTGGGGGAGCACATTGAGGACTTCCAAAAATTGAATATAAAGGTAACTGATATTCCAGAGGAACACAGGATTGATCTCTTCATAGGTACTTTAAAGGATAACATCCAACATGAAGTTCGCATTTTGGAACCTGATTCATTGGAGAAGGCATTCAGGTTGGCAAGAAAAATTGAATGTAAAATTATGGTGACAAGGAAGCCTACCACTCACTTCTATAAAGAGGGAAGTGTTGATACTCCTAGATTTCCACAACCTACAAGGTTGACACCACAAAAATTGGAAGAAAAAAGAGCAAAAGGGCTTTGCTATAGTTTTGATAGCAAATACACTAAAGGCCATAAGTGTGCTGAGAAGAAATTATTTTACATAGATTGTGAAGAGGAGGAAGAAAATGAACAAGAAGAGGATATACACCAGGAACCAACCCAAGAAGAGGAAGAAATTAGTTCGACCATATCGTGTAATGCATTAGCAGGAATTACCAGTCCTCAAACTCTCAAGATAGAAGGACATATCAAGAAGAAAAAGGTAATAGTGTTGATTGATTTAGGTAGTACCCATAATTTTATTCATTGTAAGGTGGCCAAGGAATTGAATTATTTCCTATACCCAGCACCAGAATGTCAAGTGATGGTTGCAAATGGAGGAACTATAATGGTGGAATGTGGTACCCATATGCGTAAAACTTGGTATGGCATATAAATGCGCATTGTACGCATAGGTGTATGGCTAGGACCTTCCCATGTAAGCGTTGCTGAAAGAGACGCTTATAAAGGCACGGGTCTTTGACGAATTTGATCAAAGTGCAATGGTTGTAAGGTACGATACCATCTTGACATGAAAGCTTATGTTTTAGTTGAATGTCAGGAGGATTGATGATATATTTGGGCAATTATGTCTCCCATAGTGCCACCCGGGGATGTCCCTTTTGTGGAGAGGGGTGATCCAAGGTACCACTTCCTTTTTGGAAAAGAGGTGTTGATGTCGACAAAAAGGAATTCTCAACCGAACGAGAGAGTCACTGATACAAGGGATCAGGATCCTGGATGTGATGGATTTAACATAGGCATTATGGCGAGGCATGATTGAAAACTGATGATGGGGATTCAGTGGCCCAAGGTCGGAGTATAAAATGCAGCTTAGCGGCAGTCATAACTATTTCTGATGGGCAAATCTCTGGAGTCGGTAGAACATCCAGCGTGGGTATATATTGGTTATGAATGTCATGGTGGCTTATGCATGAGGGTGTGATACTCCGACCAAGGGTGACCAGGGACCACTGTGATGGTAGAAAAAATGGATGGGTGGGTGGGTGACATAGTGCACCATTTGCGGTCTTTGTACACTTACCAAAAGAATAAATTAATGGGGTTTGGTTTGTACAAAACATAGAGACTGGTGCCCCAAAACATGAAAGTGTTCACTCACCGATGATGTGAGGAAGATTTTTTTGCTGAGGGTGGGGGCCCCATTGGTTGGTCTCATGTGCGGGGTTGATGAAGCGGATGGAACATGTCATAGATGGGCTATGCTAATGGAGGTATGGTAGGCCAAATGAGAGGGGCGATAGTGCGCTTTCAATCTGCTTGCAAAACCTGGTCGTCAGGGAAAGGGGTTTTATTTTTATATGGTAAAGCTTGACCTGATGTATGGCAGGTGAATGGGCATGAGGTGCTTCCCAAACTAAAGTGATATGGCCATGGCGTCACTATTTTTCTGATATATGGTCTACTGTGGGTGATGGGTGCCATGGAGGAGAGGCTCTACTGACCAATGAGGATGTTTATCAAGTGAAAAGTGGGGTGATGATAAACATGGTTGGGTGTTTGGAACCTATGGTTTATTTCTTATGGAGAAATGATGTCAAGATATGCAAATTTTTACTGGGACTCTATCATGTTGAGGGCAGAATGATACCTGCTCTAGAACTTTTAGTGGATGGAGCGGTGGTTGGTTTGCACACTATCTACAAAAAAAAATACCCCAAGTGAAAGCATATTCTTTATTCAAATATTATTTTAAAGACATATGCTTCTAAAAAAGAAGATGAGAGAGGGCATACTTGTCGGCATTGAAAAATTATTTTTTCGGGGGTGCGAATGTGTGGCACCGCCCTTGGGCGTTATGGAGTGCTGATCACAGTGCTGATTTTGGTACTGTAATTAGGCCTTACAAGCTCTCGTTATGGTCCTCCAAAGTTTCTGAAAAGGGCGACATATAGGTGAATATGGCTCAATTCAGTTCATTTGTGTCTGTTGAGCATTCGAGGTTTTGAGAGGTCAGAGGCTTCTTCGGAGCAGTTCTTGCTGTTCCGGTTAGCCTGAGTATGCGAGACTAGCGATTTTTTAGCCATGTAGGCTCCATGACATCCTATATTTCAATTTTTTTAGTGTGTCGGTGCCAGGGTCCATACAAGATGGGTTTGTACGGATCTTAGGCCAGTTTTTTCTTTGACCGCGTGGGCGATCAAGGTACAGGCGCATATCTTGCACGCAAAAATAAGGTTTTTCATGCATTTATTGCGCCTTTCCTAGCTTTAGGCATGCCTTTAGCACGTTTGTGAGAAGGGAAGACACGCTCTCCTCGCGCCTGTCTAAGGAACAGGCACGCAGAGGGCCGAAGCTATTTTTTGCAAAATCTTTAGGAAATTTTGTCTGTTTTTTAGTGTTTTCAATGTGGCCGATGTGTTCCTGTTTTGATGACAAGATGATGTGGAGGGAGAGAGATTGGCCTGATCTCCAGGTCGCTTTGGATGCTGATGGTCACGTGTGTCGATAGTTGGCGCATTGGGGTCTTCTAAAATTCATAGAGAATGACCTGCTACGATCACAGGATCGTCTTCTGCGCTACCTGATCCAATGTTGGAATAGGCGACGCAAGGTGATGGTGTTGCGAGGGTGCGACCTTGTTATCCGTCTTGAGACAGATATCTATTTTGTGACTGGGTTGCTGCCTCAGGGTGAGGCACTTTGATATCCACTTCCCTCTGGGAGAGTGGATCTTGAGAGATTTTTATCAGGCCACTGCGGTGGGGCGCCCCTTACGGAGGGGTGCATAGAGATTGCTATTGTGACTGATTTGGTCGAGTGGTGTGATTTGGCGGCCATTGTGCGACTGGAAGGGTCATTTGCTCCTCATCGGGCATCGGGACCGCAGATTGGTGTCTTGCGCCGGCTGAGGGCTGGGAACTTTTTTGACTTTGCCCGTTTCTGTTATGATGGGATGTTGGTGCAACTTTCCAAGGTCCATGATGGATCAAAGCTGTTAACTTATGCTAGCATCCTATGCAGCATCATGTATGAGCGGGTGGTGCTGCTGAGACCTACGGTGGTGGTGCCAACTGCGGGGCCACAGGAGCCTCGCATGAGGCGGTGGGCCCCTGTGATGCCTTGTGGAGGTAGAGGTAGGGTGGGGCATTATTGGAATGCCACCACGGAGGCTTGGTTTGAGGCTAAGCTTCAGATGTTCCTGCCATTCCCTTATGTGGGGATGGACTTCCAGGAAGACCCAGAGATGGGTCTTCCTACTGGATATGCTTAAGGGCCAACATGTATGTTTTTGTGTTTTATTCTGCATTTAATTGAGTATATATGTTTTGTGTGTGTATTATGATGACATTGACATAGTATTGGTTACTCTTGCAAATTTTGGCGAGGTCAGACGTCCCGTGGCTCAGTTGGTGGGACACCATCTGATTCGGCGGCCTCGAAGAGCTCGAGGGGGACAGGGAGGAGCTCTAGAGCAGCCTCTGGGTGGAGCACTTGGCGGGGGAGATGGCCCCTTGGGGGAGGGTAACAGCTCAGCTATTGCTAAGCGAGCTCGTGCCGATGCGGCAGAGGCTTGTGTAGTTGAGTTGAAAAAACAGGTGGCTGCTTTAGAGGTCAGAGCGCGGGTGCTAGACGATGCATGGCGTCGATTGGACCACTTGACCTAGGGGATTCCTACTTGAGGTTTTGTAGATGACCTCAAGGATGCGTGGCTGGAGACCTTGATGGCCCAAGAGAGGGGCTATCGGCCGGTTTTACGTCGGGTGGCGATATCCATTTTGACGACAGCTCTAATATTGGTATCGGGAGTGACTGTGGGTCTAGGTGCCCCACCTAGGGGAGCACCCCCCTAGAGCTTTATTGTACATGGGGAAAGCACCAATTATGAGGATGCTTCCCCTGTTTTTCTCGACTTTTACTTGTGTATCTTTTGGGCTGACTTACGAGTCAGAGACTCTATTTTTTGTACTCAGACACATACATTTTTGGTATATATGCGAGAGATATTTTTTGTGGCTCTACATGGTGTGCCCTTTGTTTTTGTTTATGGATTATGCTATGCTGATGGATATCTATGTTTTCTATGTTTTTGTTTTTTATGTATGATGGTTTATCCGAGATGCATTCCAGTTTAGAATATTTTTAGATATGTGATCAACTGTTTGGTTCTGACTCCTTGGTACATGTGTGAATGTAATGTAGTCAAATTTTCAGCTTAATCTTTTTGCACGCAAGTATTTTCTAAACAGATGTGAATCCTTTGTCTCAAATGATCGGTTTAACTGCGACACTACTAACTGGGAATCAAGGTAGATATGCATATGGTGTATACCCTGATTGAGGGCGCCACACATAAGTCTAATGACGGTGTCATATTCTGCCTGATTGTTTGTTGTTGAGATGATACAAACACCGTTGGTGCAGAGTGGTGATCGGTCAGGGTGATAGATAACCCAGGCAGTTGCTGCTAAACTTTGAGACCATCACGATACTCCATCGGCAAATCTGAAATAAAGGCCGGGTTGGTAATCCATTGTGACACTAGAGCGTGTTTTGTGACGAGTCTTTTGGTCAAAAATTTTGAAGTGTTTGGGTCCATGTACGTTGACTCTAGGTATGGGCCTTTTCGGCCTTATGGGTAGAATTTCTTGAGATAAAGGCCGTTGACGGTGTTGCTGAGGCATGTTCCGTTTGACTCAGTCAAGATGTATGCCC
Organism: Pinus albicaulis; assembly: GCA_034641835.2. Lineage (NCBI taxonomy): Eukaryota > Viridiplantae > Streptophyta > Pinopsida > Pinales > Pinaceae > Pinus > Pinus albicaulis. Next base: position 951,733,581 of record CM076584.1, on the reverse strand, counting down.
CCTTGAAGAGGCACTGTTTTATGATGTAGGGTCCTTTCCACAAATTTTCGAACTTTCCTAGCCCTAGGGCTTCTTTTGCGACATCGTAGTGGAGGACTAGCTATCCCTCAGTGAATGAGCGAGGGTTGATGTGGCGAACGAACGATGCTTTTACCTATTTCTTGTGGGCCTCGTTGTGTTGCAATGACTACCGTCGGATTTCGTCGATGAACTTTAGTTGTACTAAAAGCTATTCTAGAGGTTTGGAATCATCGAGGATTTCGAAGGAGACATGTAAATTCAAGATCTCGCAAAAATCAATGCAAAAGCATAGGGTGCCCTGACTTTTCACGATGGGAATAGGATTGGAAACCCAAGATGTGTGGGCGACCTGAGTCCTGGTTTTGATATATGATGATATGAATCGTATATGGTGTATCGTGTTGTCGAGGTTTGGTGGGGGGATAATTTTCGTGATGGGGGCTTGCGTGAGCGCAAGGCTAGATCCCTTGTTAAGAAGGTCAATTTCCTCTGGGTGGAAATTGTGTCTGGTGCAGAGGTGCCTGAATGTTTCCATTAGTGGGAATACCTCTGGTTCATGGTTATGGCAAGTGAAAATGGTGCATGGTACCACTGTGCCAACTGAGTATATGGTGTGGGAATCAACACTACTGTTTGTCTCGGACGTGGATGCTTGGAAAGGATCCGACGTAGAAGATGAGGTCTTCTGCTTCCATTTCCGAGTTTTTGGCTTGGGTATGTTTAACTATTTTGGGGAGTGTAGAATGAACACCGCTCTTGTCGCTCTAAGCTTCGGGAGGTGCTCTCATTTTATTGAATGTTGAAAGTGTGAACAAATCTAGAAATAGTTGTGTGTGATCTTCTCTTGGTTAGAGATAAGTCTTTGTGGGAGAGGAGAGATTGTGCGAAAATTGTTTGCGAGGTGCTTCAGTTCTTTGAACTGATTGACCTGGTGGCCGATCAGGTCGCATAGTCTGTATGTTATCCTAGGTTGAACCTGGGTCATGCTTGGTTGGCACACCTTCCCAATTTTATTCTCATGGTGACCTGGGTATGGGGTAGATTGCCTGGGGGCGTTCTGCCTGCCATATCAGTTGAGAAGATCCTCACGTTTCTTCTCTAATGTATGTATCATGTCAATTAGAGGACGAACGTGTGCAATATAGGTACAACGCTGCTCATTGTGATTGCCCTGACACACTAGGCAAAAAATCCTAGATATGGGGTTCCCGTCCTGCTCGCTTGACGGCATGACTCGGTACTAGCGGCGTAGCGCTTCTAAGTCAAGGAAAGTGGCGGCCACATGATTGGGCGTTTTACAGAACGTACATGTTGGTCTTCTCTACAGAGGGTGGTTGGGGGTAACTAAGGGTTCCCTGATTGGTCTCTTTTCAGCTGATAGGAAGAGGATGGATCTACTGGTGACATCTTCCTGAGTTGTTGAGCTGTTCATGGATTTAGAGTCAGAGCTGTCTTCTTGGGAGAGGCAGACTATAGTCGATCGCATACAAGCTAGTGTTGCACATAATCTAGGGATATAGTGGCAATGGCGTAAAGGATGATTTCCATGGCATATTTGACATGAATACTATGTATCTGGGTCGTCGCGATACACTACATGGACTGGATACCATCGCTAAAACATTTCTAGAGCTGGGAAATCGGTAATGAAATGATCGTGTTCATCATAGAGTACACAACATTTGATAGGGGGAGGGGGAATGGCTGGGAGTCTCTTCGATGACTGTCGTTCCTCTTGCAGGTATATAATGACACGAGGTTCATCTCCAGGTGACTGGATGGAGGGATCCTCTTGATAGGATTTCTCGATGGCATGTAAGGCGTCCCTATATCACGGTATCTCTGAGAAATGATGGGTATAGTGTCCATAATTTCTGTAGATAACGCATGCAACGCAATGCTTTGCCTTGAATTTTGGTGACAGGTTCCTTTTTGTAGGAACATGTCGCCACAATGTGTATCGCAGAGCTAAGGAGCGGTTTTAATTCGTCCAGATCTGGGAAGATGTGGGTAGGGTGGCCTACTATGTCACATATGGCATAACGTGATGATTCCCATGGCGTGGTGGGATTCTCCATCTTATTTCCTCTTCTATCGGTTTTATTAGTCGTAACCATCGGCTTTGCGATGGGAATTTCCTTTGAAGGGATGTTTGTGACAGTCTCTTGAATGGCTGGGGCCTGCTCAAGATTGAGGGGGATTAAATCTGTAGAGGTGATGTGTGAGACTCCCACTGGAGTAGGTGGGACTAGTTACCAAAATGGTATTGAAAATGATAAGTTTGGTAGGACCACCATGGCCATGACCTGTTGCAACACAAAACTAGCTGGGGGGAAGAGGAAAGGAGTTTGGGAGGCAACGTAGGCTAGACAGGCTACCGTGGCCGAGGACTCAGTGTCTTTACTGCTCATCTCCATGTCTTGGCTAGCTTCGGTGCTTGATGAGGACATTATGCACACTGAAGCCCCTGTGACATCAGGTGATGACTCAGGAATAATAGGGGGATCTCCTAGGAATGACCCTAGGATGGACGATGGTTTGAACTAGCCGAAGCCATATTCCTGGTATCGTGTGAGTGTATTAGTAGATGTGTCTACGTAGGGTAGAATGACATCGATATTTTTTAGGGGCCGCTTTTCGTTGTGTGTCAACTGGTCGATAGTAACGATGTGGTCCTCATGGGGGAACATCATAGTTCGGAAGACGAAGGAGGCTATGGCTGACATGGAGTACATATAACTCCGCCCAAGGAATATATTGTAATCCAGATGGGCGTCTAAGACTTCAATGTCTACAAGGACCTTCTTTTCAGCTAAGTAGACCGGAACGTTTTGGTAGAGATCGACGGGAGCTCAAGGGCGTCCATCGTATGCTCTAAGCGTGATATCTGATGGCTTTAGTTCGGGAGACCCTAACTTATGCCAGACGTTATTTGATATGATGCATGTGGATGCACCCTCGTCAATGATACATCAGTGAATGGTGATGTTTTGAACTAACATCGGTATCTGAAAGGCGACCATCGAGGGAAGCCTACGGGTGGCTTTATCTAAATCAAATGCTATCGAGCGCGAATCAGCAGGGTTGTTAGCACCTAATGCGGAAAGTAAGGCTTTCTTTTGCTTTGGGCATGATTGTAATACCTCCAAAGCTGACATAGCGACGGGAGATTGAGCTAGATCATCCACAATGCTATAGTTATGGGCTGCTTTGGAATGGTTTCTTACCTGCCTAGTTGGTCCCTTAGATATTTTGGGAAAAGGTTCAATAGGCATCTTTGATATGGTAAAAGGTGTTGTTGGTGCACTTGTACTTGGCCCCTGACGCATTAATGTCTGGTGGGGTATCATAATTTCGGTTCCATGTCTGAAAGAACATTTCTTCGCCAGTCATGTAGATTTTGTGGCTATTTTTCTGGAATCGTTAGGAGTTTGTTACTGCGTGGTAACTATCCCTTGATGTGGGAAAGGCTCCTGCATGACTGCTGTCTGCTGGGAGGATCCCCCTTGTCCACAATTACTCTGAAATTTCTTTAGCTCAGGGAGTTCGGGATAGTGGTGAGTGTAATGGCCTTACTCACCATAGATTGAACAAGAGTGGTTTGTCTGAAGACTTGCCCTCTTGTCCTACCTTTGGGGGTTGCTTGTTTCATGGTTTTGATTTTGATTGGAGTTTTTCCAGCCTAAGATCGTGGAGGGCATTGTTTATTGTTGCCCCCTTGTCCAAGATTTCCTTTAGGCTTGTTTTTTCCTTTTTTCTTAGCCACATTACGAGGATAATTTTGATTCTCCTGATTGTATGGTTGGCGTGGTTGGGCTTGGGAAGGTTGCACAAAGTTCACCTGTGCATTATTCTACATGGTTGGGTTTTGTGCTGGGGACTGGGCATATTTCGATCCTTGTCCCTGGTTTATAAGTGGCTGCAAGGGGGAGCTCTTCCGTTAGCATGTCTAGTTGCGTATTGGGTCCCCTGAGCTGGAGGATAAGGTCCTCCATGCTGATGGTGGTACGATGACGCCCTACTGGTCAAATTTTGCAGAGGCACAGGATGACTTTGGTAGCCGTGTTGTGGTATGTTCTGGGTAGAATGATATGCGTAGCCAAGATATGGAATGCTACTGCTTAGGTGATTTTGGGTCATTGACCCAATTAAGCTGTCTGCGGAGTTCGAAGCGCTTGGAAATTATTTTTAAGTTTGCAGGCCTGTGGCGTTAGGCAGGATATTGTAAATATACCCTGACTGCGTATAAATAAACTCGAGATGTTGAGCCTTACTAATGGCATCTTCTTCAGATATGGGCTTTTTTTGTGCCACATCCTTTGAAATCTCTGCAGTGAGAGTTTTTAGGAACAGGTCTAACATAACTTGATCGTTGAGTTCGGCTTTGCACAAACTACGACGCCGCCGCCATTCGTGGAGATGGTCCGAGATATGGAAGACATGTGGTTGCCTAAAGTGGTTTAGTAATTCCATTCCAGAATCGTGGTGGATGGGTAATTGAAAATAGGTCAGGAATGCAGTACCGAGGGCGCTAAAGGTTCCATGTGTAGTAGAGGGCTGCTCCACATACCATTTCGCAGCTATTCCGGTTAGGGTGCGTTGAAATCGTCTTAGTCGAATAGTATCGTCAACGATGTTGTTCGACGAACACCACAGGTGGAAGGTCATAACATGATTTCTGGGGTCTTCCGCTTGTTTCCCTTCGAATTTTGGAATATACAAAGGGAGCTTCGTGGGCATGGGAGGCGATGTGGGGTTTTCTGAAATGGGGTCATTTGTCAACTTCGTTAAATTTGGTAGATTTAACAAAGCTAGGAAAGGTGACTGTGAGTTTGTAGCCATTGAAGCTTGTGAAAACACAATGTTCTGGTTAGGAATATGGTTTGTCTGTGACGTACCCTGCTGTGTGTTCACATGGTTTCTTGAATGGGTAGCACTCCTCTTCCCGCTAGGGGTTGTGGGAGGAGTGGTGTGAGGTGACCCTATGAGGGTGTTTACTGGTGTGGCATTGGGAGTCCGACTAGGGTTCCCAAATAATGCTGCCCCAATAAAGGATGAACCAATAAGGGTGGTAGTGTTCCGTCTTTGATGCCTAAATGGAAAAAGACCTGGAACCCCTCCCGGTAATGGGGGGAGGTCCAAAATACGTCTAGATCGATGAGGTCTCGTTGGGTCCATTCTGGCGTTGACTAGGTATGGTTTTGGAAATATTTGAGAGGAAAGATATTATAATCAAAGAAAAAATATGATCACATACATAGCGAAAATAAAAGATAAATTTTCCCTTTAGATTAGTCGTATGTGATCAGTTAATAAAAAATATGGTTTTTTGTTGTTTGTGTATGATACTCAAATCCTAGAAGACCTAATCATCCTCACACGTTCAAATGTAACTGGGCCTTGAGAAGATATCTTGCGAATTCTGGCACAACATCCTGAAAGAACTGGCGACGCCCCCAGTCAACCGATGAAAATAAACCAAGGTAAGGGTAGAGGATCTAGTGCTGCCTGCACTGTCACCTATAGGGAAGGATGCCTTAATTTTTTCCATTGAGCACTGTCATCCCACGTGAGTGTTGAAGTCTTGGGCTTCTTGGTAATTCAGCTACCAGTACCTAGTATTAGATGGGTCAGGTAGCCCTGAATAATACCACACGCACTGGGCCTAAGCCTAACCCCTTTGAATTATGTCTCTGATGAGCTCGGGTTTTATTTTCCGTGGGCGGATAGACGGATTTGAAAGTTCCCTAAACAGTCAAATTCTATGTTTCAAGATGTAGACTGACCAAGGTGGCTTATTGGATGCCTACCCCCTTGGTCCTAACTTAAAATAGAAATTATCTTGTGGCCCCTATGGGGAGAGTTTAGTGAGTTTGGTTAAGTTAGTTTTAGGTGTATTTAATTTACTTAGGGTTTGAATATGTGTGAACAAAAGGTGAAAAAGAACATAGTTTGAACGTGTGGATATGCGGTGATCCTTTTCAAAATCCCATATTTAAACTATGTTTGGTTGTTCCTTGCCCAACAGAAAAACATGTGCGGATGTGGGCCGCTTCCAATTTTTCCTAGTTAATATAAATGATCAACTATAGGGAGATGGTGATTTATCAATATAGAGTGTTCATATGGTTGCCTAGGATCACCCTAAGGTACAAAGGCAACAGAGATAAGTTTCTTTCTATAGATACTTTGATCCTGGTCCCGAATCCTAGTGAAAAAATTGAACTAAACTAATGAATTTTACACTAGAAAAATAAAAATTATTTAGCTAAGAATGCGTGGACTTGGGCCACTTACTTTGGCTAATTATCTAAGTGTTTCTTTGTGCCTAAATTCACAAAACACAAATTATTTCAGAATGCAAGTTAATTTGCCTCCTACTTAAACTATGTGTTAACTTTGCGAAAATCAACTTGAAATAAAACTAACACCTAAACTACTAAAACACAAATAAAAGTGAGATTTAACAAGTTGTGGGACACCTCAACCAGTGCTGGAAGATTTATTATGGAGTTCCAGTCACTTTACAAGCAAGAAATAAATGGAAATAGTAGAAAAATACTAGTTCTAGTTTCCGCGCGTAAAAGGCTGAGACAGGTGCGAAGGCTGCACGCATGTCACTGCTGAACGCATGCACTGGAGCGCATTTGTCTGTGAAAAAGCCATGCAATTTTCCTGCAAATTAATTTTTGGGAGCTCTTCAATTTCAGCCTGTCACTGAGGGTGAATCAAGAAGTGAAGGAGAGAAAGGGGACAGTTCCAGCCCAACTCCATAGCAAAGAAAGAGGTCTCCGCAAAAAGGCACAACCACATAAACTTGGAAATAAAAGTTAGTGGAGTCGCCAATCCTATGTGTGTGTGTTTGGTGCACAAATGTACCAAATCACACCAGCTTAAGAGGAGTGGTTTTTCCCTCTTAAGTTCTTGGTCACAGGAAAAAAATAATGGGAGTCAAGCAAGTTAGGGAATATGCTAAGACATAAACATACCAAATAACGAAATAGCACACATATTCAAACATAAAAACTAAACTAAAACAAATAATACAAAAGCCCTAAGTAGAGTCAAACAAATTCAATAATCCAAACGGTGGTGCTTATGTCCACTCTTATTGAGTGCTGGTAGGAATGAAGGATGAAATTATTACCCACTTTCCAAGGGGCCCTTATAACTAGGGACTTCTAAGTCCTGATGCAAGGATGTATTTACTTCCGAGCTACCTTGGCGCAAAGTATCCCTCTCTCTACTCTGGTGGACTGGAGTTGTTGGATGGCCAACAATTGAGTCCCCTCTATCTCTGCTCTGGATCACACACTGCTGGATTTCTTGGGGAAATTCTGGCCAGCATAACAATGTGTTCTCATATTGTTCATCTCTTGGTGGCCTTTTATAGGATAATTCAAACTCTCCTTCCCTCTCTTGGTACATTTATGGATGGTGACCCAAGAGGAGAGGGTGATTCCACGGTGTGCCACATTTACTCCACTGTGTGCTCCCTTGAGGTCCTAAGGAGGCTTGTGCGGCCTTAAGTGTGGGATCAATGTCCTTGAGTGTGCCTTGTGGTCCTGGAAAGTGACTTCCGCCACTCTTAGGACTGCGCGGATTTTTGAGGGAAAGCTACGCAAAGGCGCACTTATCGAAGAAAAGTGCACGCAAAGGCACATTTTTCTGGTTCCTTCAGTGCACAATTTGATTTTCCTCTTAGACCTTAGAGGTTTTTAAATACTTCAGATTCTCTAATGTGCCTCAACCATGTAGATCCTTCTGTCTGACATTTAATAATTTCATCTTTGCTTGTCCGATTTTCCAGTGATAAAAACTAGCATAATATGTTAGAATATGGTTGAAGTTATTAAAATATCATAGGTTCTTTTTTGTATACAAACTCTGCCAAAACATAAAATATCCCTATAAGTTCTCCATGTGATGTAATCCTACTAGAATTAGGTCTCTTGGTTAAGGTATCGAGTCTATCCCAGGTGGAAAACTATTGTAAGGAGACCTCACTCTATAAATAAGGGAGTTTTTCATTTTTAAAGTGTTGATGAATGTTATAAGAGGGCTACTATATAATTTTTACCTATCAAGCCAATATACATTTTGCAGCAAGCTGTCTTACTACCTAAGATTCTAATTGGCTTATGTGTTTTATCTCTTCACTTTGTGTATTGTTATCAGTTTCATGGTAGTATGATTACTTGGATTTCATGGTTAACTGCTCCAATTTCCTTCATATTACTGTGCATGTTGTAAAAGTTTATGTTTTAAGACAATTTGCCTCAGCTTCCATGAATATAGTTGTTTGTAAATTGAATTTCCTTTGCTGACTCCATGCCCAATGGTAGCTGTCTTTACACTCTTCCACCTGCAAAAAACCACATAAAGTCTAAATGGACTTAGCTATCTGCAATTTAAATTTCATATTGAATATCCCATTGTTTTCTTGAGAGAGCCCTCTTTGATTGGAAGGGCTAACTTCTCGTCAAAAGTGGTTTGAAATAGTTGTGCTAGGTTGATAGTTGAACAACCCAACTTACTCCAGCCTAGTGATAACATTTTGGTGAGTTTTCCACGAGCCGAAAAGTTCCATTTCTAGGATCTTCTTTAAGTCTCTTCATTCTGATTCCTAAGGTTAACATGAAATCATAGTTTTTTTTAAGGTTGTGATATTACCCTAGCGACTCCAATCTCAAAAGATATAGAAGATAAAAGCTTCATGGTGAATCCACTGCTTGAAGATCAGTAGATTGAAGAACTTCCAAGATGAGTTCTACTTCAAGAATAAATCCCAGGTATGCTCCTATGGATAGATCTCACATCTATGGTTTTCCAAATCCTATGCCTTGTGTTGATTCGTCAACCCATGTTCCCATGTTCAAAGATGAAAAGAAAGATGATGCCGGTCTGCATTTGGTTAAATTCCATATACATGTATGTAAACCAAGGGATGAGTTTCTTGAGGATTTTCTCATGAAAATGTTTATGGCTACCCTAGAGGACGAAGCTAGAACATGGTATGAAGGGTTGAAATCAAGAAGCTTGTGTTCTCTTACAAATTCCCATAGATCTTTTTTGGACATTATGGGAAGTCTCATCCTGCATCACCACTGTTTCAATACAATTGTAATATTTGGAAAGGTTTTAGTCAACATATTAAAAGTAATGATGATGATGTAGAGTGTATGGATGATGAGGATATATTAGAGGCACTTAATGAATTTTATTCACAAGCTAGTTGTCATGATGATCAATAAATTTTCCAACAAGTAGATGTGCCTTATTTGCTTGAAGATGAAATAGATCATCAATTTGACAATAAAGTCATATTACATGAAATTTATGAGGATTTGCAGCCTTTTCAATCTATATGCAGTCATATGTATGAGCCAAATCATTCAAATTGTTTTTCATCCCATTCCTTTTCTGATATTTTATGTTAAGAAGAAAATCCTCAAGATCAGGTTGTTGAAAATACATGCATGAAAATTTAGAACAATGAGGTAACATGTGATGAAAGCTCATTTTTAGGTAAACCCGAGCTACATAAAGAGCTGAATATACATATTTTACCTATTCTATTTGGGGATCATCAAAATGAAATGGATGATATGCAAAAAGTTGTTTGTATAGGAGATGATAGTGTTCAAATTCAAGATAACAGTCCTCAAGCAAAACTACCAAAGATTATATCTGATTTGTTTGATAAGAAAAAGATTAGTTTTGATACACATAATATGGATGTCATGTTTGAATAGGTTCAAGGATGCATGGATGGTTTTGTTGATTTACACTAAAGAGAAGACAAATCTATTTTTGCCTTTTTATTTGATGATTTTCTTGGTATTGAAGACATAGGACAAAAGAAGCCATCACTTATGAATGAATTCAGCCCTCATGGTTTTACTCATAAAAAAGAGGATATTTTCATGGTTCCAAGATCCAATGGTAATTCTGTCACAGTCATGAGTCAAGACAATTTTTGTGTTTTTTACAGAGTATGGATTCAATTTTCATTCCGAGTTTCCAATAGATGATCCAATTTGTATTTTTTTCAAGCACAATCAAGAAGCCCAGGTGTTGGATCAACTCTTTGACTAGCTATACTAGAGGTTTCATATTGCTTGAGTTAAGTAGGTGGATTTTCATTTGTTAGAGTAGGATTGGTATGTACATAAATAATATTGCTAGGCAAGAATCTCTTTCAACATTTAGTTTGAAGATTGTAGTTGCAAACTTCGGTTTGTACATTGTTTTTTCTTCAAAAGTGTTGAGAGTTTTAATAAGCTAATTAAAGATCCTATTATTTAATTGTCAACTAGGACTCATGAACACGAGTTGTACTGCGCTTTTGATTCAGCTTGTGTCAAAGTATATAGGTTTCCTAATAATGATTGCTTAGTACAAAATGATGAACATATTTTGTTGTCTAAGGCCTATTTGAATTGAAAACAAAGAATCTAACCACACTACTCTGCTTCAATCTTGACTTTCTGCAATCCAATATTCTTATTTAAACTAGAAAACAATCCTTCTGAAAAGAGGCAGAATCAATAATCAAATCAAATGTTTCTAAAAACAACTACAAACTTCTATTTATCACACTCACTCTGAGATCAATTAAAAATAGCACTCACCTAAGCTAGTATAGCATTTAAACTAGGGGATAGCAAGACAATTCTGAATTGACAGATGTACTTGTTCACACACACATTGTTAAGTTATCAACCTTAAACTTCTATACTGAGAATGGGAAATTATTTTATGAAATCCAAGTAACTGTACTCAATTATCACTCCTTGCAATGTCATATCTATGCTATTTTTTGAGTTTAATTACCATATGCTACTAAATTGAATTAACCCTATTATGAAGGAAATCAAACTGAAGCAAATCACACTATTCTAGTACTGCAGTTAACTTAAATAATTCACGTGAATCAACTAGTAATAGAAAAAATAACACATTTAAATAATTCTTTACGTAGTCCCCAAATATAATGCAAATACTAAAGATGAATTACACCTTCAAGTAATGATGGAATGAGGATCTAATTATTTCACTATCGAATTCTATCTTAGAGAAAATCATGAAAATTAGCTAATCACTCAATGCTTTCAAGTTAAACTGCTCTACTTAATGAAATCAACCCTTAAATAACTTCATTATTCTGAAAAGAAATCATGTGAGCTATTCAAAACTTGACTATCAATATTGAAACAATCATGAAATCTTTCCTATCTAACTGAAACACACTGTCGGCCTCTACTTACTGTATTTTCTCTTCAAATTATTCACACTAGAAATCAAATTCTATCACACAATGATCACTCTGGGTCTAAATGCATAAATGAAATTGAGATTCTTTTGGCACTCGTAGTTCGCACACATTCCAACTATTTACCAAATCGAAATTACATCACAGTTTGATCTGTTCAATGCATTCAAAGGAGAATTCACTTCATAATTTCCATCATAAGATAATGCGTGTAATTTTTCTAGACTTAGCAATCAACAAAGACTCAATTCTTTTCTGAAGAGACATAGTTTATCTTTGCGCAATAGATTCACACAGTCATATGAGATTTGGAAATTCATCTACGCACATCCAACACTCTTGCCTTCATTACCAATTGATGAATGCGAAAATAAAAAGAATCATAAACACTCTTAGATTAAATAGCATATATCACACAACTGTTAAAAGAAACTAAATCTAATTTGTGAATGATTGAATGGAATTGAACATAGCAAGCTAACACACATTTAAATACCTATAATTCGACAAAGGAGTTTGCTCCCAGATGATGGTGGGCCCGACCACACCTGGGTAAGCTTAACAGGATTACAGTAGAAGAAGTATTCTAATACATTCAAATTAAAGAATCTGAAACTTAAAACAATTTGATCAAACCATAGGCATGCTTGATTAATCGAAAATCGATCTTCAATTACAGAGAGAGATCTGAACAATACTTTGATAACTCAATGTTTTTCATACATAACTAAAAACTTGACTAACTAGTTTATTACAGACTTGGCCCTTTTATAATAACCTTAAGTCGATACATAGCAACTTGGAGGATCAAAACGATCTGAACGATTTCACTCAAATTGGCATAACGGTTCAATGAATTCCATCATTGGCATGGTCCTGTTACAATGATCATATGGAGCATCTTCGTTCTCCAAATCAGCTTGGTCAAAATCTCCATTGTGAAGTCTGATCTCTAGAAGTGAGGAGGCCATAGAAAGAGTCTATTAGGTCTATGTGTAGTTGAGTACGAATTAGGAACCAAGCAGTTGAGTACAAAAATGGTAAGGCAAGCTTGTTGACAAGTATGCTTTCTATTTGTAGTATTCCTGACCATTTTGTTGCATCCTTCCACATCTAGCCCATAATAATTAGTTAGCTCATTAGGCATTTAACTTAAATTACTCAAACTTTAATCACAAAATAGAAAAAGGTACTAATGTAATGAATTTACCTCAAGTAGGGCTTTAATGAGGTTTCATAGAGATATGAGGACAGCTAAAAGAGTACTTTTGTGATAAAAGAGGGAAAAATGGGAGTGATAAACGATAAAATTGGAGACAAAATGAGGCACCAACATCCCCCCATGCCAATTTGGATGCACGTCCTCATGCATATACTATAGTCCGCCCAAAAAAAGGAGAGAAAAATCAAAATATCCCTAATCAAAGACTAAAATTCTTGATCAAGACTTATATTTCATGTTTCATGGGGGTAGAACACTTCTTGAATTGCAGGAGTCAATCCATGTGCGCTTAGCTTCTTAGTGGGCCTGAACAATCAATTTATTCTTCTTCTTCAGGTCATCATTATAGGCAAACAATCAAAGATCGGTGTCCCCAAGCTGCTTATTGAATTCATTTACATAATCGAGAAAAACCTTATATATGTTGGCTTGTTCTTTGAGCTTACCAATTTTTTTCTGTAGCTTGACCAGTCAAATCTTAAGGTTCTCCTCCTCATCATGAGTTGGATTGTTTGCAGGTGCAATGGATTTTTGAGACGCACTACCTCTGAGGGCCATGCTAATTCTTCTCCTCAATGAAGAACCATGCTGATGTGACTTAGTAACACTTCTCCTCAATGAAGGCTGGACAGGGGACGATGTCTCCAAGTCATGAGAAATATCCACCGGAATGTTTGCTTCAGATATAGACATGGGTTATTTTCTAGAGGGAAACTCAAAATCAGGAGATGATGAAACATTAATATGTTTGGAATTTGCAGTCGAGGGCACAAGCGGTCGGGCTTTGGCCATACTACGAGTTCAACGACGACCTTGGGCAGAGGTCTCTAGTATGAGGATCGAAGGCTTATGGGTGGTGAAGAGGGCCTTTCTACATTTTTGTTGTGATTCAACGCCATCATTAACCTTGGGGGTCTTCGACTAAGGCTCCTTTCCTTTTTCCTTCGCTTGAGGGCTTAGCTCAGGTTGGTTTTCCTCGGCCCTATGCCTTTTTACTTTTTGCTTCTTGTTCACGGGATGCTTTAAATTAATCTCAACCTCTTTATGTTTTGAAGAGAGGACTGTGTCTTGAGGAGTTTTATCGGTCGGGGCAATAAGAGAGGCAGGGGCTGTAGAGTCAGTAGGAGGGATAGGGGTTTCTTGGGAACTCGACACGAGGGTTTCGGTCTTCATATTGAGGGATCGACCCACTAAATGTTGTCGCCCCTTGAATTGAGTTTCCTCCCTAGGAAAGTTTTCCACCAAGAAATCCCCCCATGGTTTCTTTCACCTCCTCAATTTGGAAATGACGATGATATTAATGAGGTTGTAGTGATACAAAGCCGTCTCGGGCCTTCTACTTTTATATTGCACACCCCTGGCCATCTTATGTAGACTCAACTTTAAGAAATGCGATATGTTTATTTGGTTATTCTCAGTAAAATGCGTCAACAAACGAATATGATATAAAAATATGACTACATACCTTCTTTCGCAGGTGAGGAAATGCTGCAACAATGTGATTAAAAGTTGCCACTGGTCTTCCACATAGCTGTGCAATATTCCCTTCGCCCAACTAATTGATCGATACACCGATTTTAAGAACAATGCACAATTTGGAATATTGAGCTGCCCACCTTTGAAGAATGGCTCACCCTCTGCGGGCAATCCTATCACCTTGCTTAATGAATCCTCTGTAATTTTGAAACTCAATTCCCAATTTGAACATGTCCCCCATCAATATTTTGGGCAAATGCTAGAGCAATGTTATCGTTGTAACCTTGAAATTTTTGCAGAAAGGTTAACCAACCTCGCTCCTCCACCATACCTTTGTAGTGCTGATATTTGGGGCTGCGCACGAATTGGCCAAATGTAGGTTCGTGGCGGTCGGCTCCCATGTCGACTAGCTCTGCAATTTTCTGCAAATGCACTTCCTTCCTCTGTCTCCTACTCAGTGTCCTATTCAAAAAATTCCCACAATCTCAAAGTGTAGCCAAATTCGTGCCTCAAAATGTAATAATATAGTTTGGTCATGAAAGTCACCCATTTGCTCTCAAAGCATATTGTGCAGTAGAGTTACATCATGAGTTTGATCGTTACAAGTTAAGGGAAATAGGGAATTTGAAATACAATGATAATAAGGCTCATATGCAACCGATATAGAGTGATGATGATGAACCTGAGGGATAGTTGGCACGAGTAATCATGATCGATCAAAGACATTACAAGTGGTAATGGGAAGAGGACGAGGGAGTATATGGTTTCATAAGAGGTTTGAGTCGTGGAAAGGAGTATAGGATTATAGCCATATGAATATATGATAAATAATTAGGAGGGAGGATAGGATCACAATTATAGTTTTAGGAGAGGATATAGAGATGAAAAAAATATATCATACATTTTCACTACTCATGACTAAATTCAAGAAATATTAAGCACATACCTGATTCACTTATGATGATATAGGGTAGTGATTTTGTGAAGATCATATAGCAACAAGGTTCTTGAATAGAAAATGATGCTGTAAAATTCATCTTTTTTTCACGTAGTGTTCTGTAGATTGTTGAGTAGTGGAGACCGCTCTTTTAGAGATGAGCACTGGTTATGAAGCGATCTTTGGTGAAAATAACATAGGTACCAAGCATGCTATATATATAAAAAGAATGATGCTCTCAAAGTACATAGCAGACTGTAAATTTTTACATAGTAGAGTACATAAAGCTGCTAAGTACATAATGTAAAGCACAAAGTCTAGAAAATTCCTTTACTGAATGCCATGTACTGTGCTGATTTTTACCTTATAAGAGAACCCGTTTATCGCCCCATGGATTCTTATCAGGCCTGGGATGACAACTGCCTGAGGAATTTCTTGTTTAGAGAGATTGAAATGGCCGAAAATAAAGCTCTAGGAGGGTTTATTTTCCGTTCTTATTCTATTGAGTCCGGAGAAGAATAATTATATTCTCAATAGATCCCTAACTACTACTACTCTATTATTTTAACGAGCCTAAAGTAGACATTGCTCGAGGTATTCATTTTTAGGGAGTCTGAATCACCCAAAGGAGACTCTAGGGGGGCTTCCTTTCCGTAAGTGTTTCCTTGAGCCCAGAAAAGAACAAATCTATACTCAAGGAATCCCTAGACTACCATCGATTCATGAAATTTTACGAGCCTGGATCAGTCATTGCTCAAGAGTTTTCAAAATCATCCAAAATAAATTTCTCCTTTATTCTACATGAGTTATGGGGAGAACCACCTGAAGGTATGAAATAATGACAACCCGATTTATATATATATATATATATATATATATATATATATATATAAGGATAAAAGAATCAAATAGAGGAATCAACAAAAGGCTATTCATTTTCATGATCCAGCTCCATTCCTGGATCTCTTTGTACTTCCTACAAAACTGTTGTCGAGGGAGCGGTTGATGATAAATCTTGAGTTAGTGACCATTTACTACAAAAGAAGTCTGATTGTCATCAATAGTTTTAATGTAGAATGACCTATTATCAAATACTTCAGTTAATTCATAAGGTCCTAACCATCGAGTTGATAATTTACCTTTGAAGTTTTTGAACTTACTGTCCTAAAGCAAGGCCCAATCTCCTAGGTGGAAGACCTTATTATTAATAAACTTATCATGCCAATGAGCTCTCTGATCCTGCACCAATGCAGTTCTGTGGTATGCATCTTGTCTAATCTCATTGAGCTCATTCAACTGCATCAGTCTTTGTTCTTGGGCTTCATTGAGGTTCATTCCAAGTTGGGTGGCTGTTTGAAATGTCTTCACTTGGAATTCAGAATGGATTCCAATACTTTGTTTGTGGATTCCACATGCCCATTAGCTTTGGGGTGGTAAGGAGTATACTTTCGGTGTTTTATTTGATACTGTTCAATGAGAGCCTTGACCAATTTAGATGTGAATTGGGTGCCTTGGTCGGTGAAAATCTCTCGGGGTACTCAAAATCTAGTGAAGATGTATTAAAAAAGAAATTCCACTACTGCCTTTTCGGTTGCATCATACAAAGCCTTAGCTTCCACCCACTTGGCAACATACTCAGGGCAAACTAAAATTTACTTTTTCTACTTATACATGGGAGAGATAGGTCCAACAAAATCCAATGCCCATTTCTATAAAGGCTCTATTTCTATTTGTGGCTGAAGGGGCATCTCATCAGAAGGAACTGGCCTCCCCATTATATGACAAGCATCAAAAATAGGTAGAAACCTTTTGGTATCTTTGAAGAGCGTGGGCCAATAATATCCAGTGCAGAGGAATTTGTATGCGGTTCTTTTATCTTCAAAGTGCTCTCCACAGGGCTCATTGTGGGAGGCTCTCAACACATCCATCATCTCATCTTCCCGCACACATCTCCTCATGATCAAATATGGTCCAATATAGAAAAAGTCTCCATCAATCCAGGAATAATTGGTACTACGTTGTACAATGTTGTGTTTCTCTGTGGCAGACAGATTATGGGCAACTTTCCTGAAACTAGGTAGTTGGAATCCTCTGCAAACCAGGGGGTAATGGTCGATATAGCAAATAATTATTCATCTGGGAATTCATCTAGCACAGGAGTTGGCACATTATCCTGCACAATATTCGTTCGAGATAAGAAGTCAGATGCTAAATTATCTTGACCAGGCCTATCAATCACAATTATATTGAACTCTTGCAAAAGCAGTAACCATCTAGTAATTCTACCGTTAGTGATAACTTTGTTCATTAAAAACCTAATGGTAAAATGATCAATATGAACAAAGGTCTCATAGTCGATTATGTAATGCCTAAATTTACCAATGGCATGGACAACTGCTAATAGTTCTTTTTCGGTAACTGTGTAATTTATTTCGGTAGGGGAAAGATTAATTTTAACAAAGTAAATAGCATAAGGATAGTGATATTCCCTTTGTCCCAAAACTGCTTCAAGTGCAGTATGTGAAGCATCCATGCAAATATGAAAGGGAAAGTTCCAATTTGGTCCCCTTAATACTGGATTAGTGGAAAACCTATCTTTCAACTTCTGAAAAGTCTGTTGACACACATCATTCCAAACAAAACATGCATCTTTAGTTAATAATTTAAATAGAGGTGCTACAATTCTTGTAAAATTTTCAATAAATTGAGGATAGCAACCTGCGTGTCCGAAAAATATTCTTACCTCTTTCTATGTACTAGGAATTGGAATGTGCGAGATTACCTCAATCTTAGTTGGGTTGAATTGTATTCCTTGCAATGAGACATGGTGTCCCAAGACAATACTTAGCCATCTGGAATTTAAATTTCATATTGAATATCCCATTGTTTTCTTGAGAGAGCCCTCTCTGATTGGAAGGGCTAACTTCGAGTCAAAAGTGGTTTGAAATAGTTGTGCTAGGTTGATAGTTGAACAACCCAAATTACTCCAGCCTAGTGATAACACAAGTAATAAATCCTAAGGCAAAAACAAGAGACCCAGTATAAGGACAAATCACTCTTGCGCCATATGTGGTGAGTATGGTCATTACACTCACCATTGTCTTGAACTCCCCGAATTGAAAAAATTCTAGGGTAATCGAGGACAAGGGGGATCTACCCGACAACCTGCAGTAATGCAAGAACCTTTCCCCCACCAAAGAGTGGTTAAAACCTAACAAAAAAAACCACCCAAAAACAATACTGGAGGGAACAACCGTGAAATCTACATGGTTTGATAAGAATTGTTCTTCCAAACACGGAATAGGAAATATGAAACTCCCCCAGATATCAACTCATCAGGTACAAGTACGAGTGCACCTATGGCACCATTAATTATCTCCAAGTACCTATTGAGCCTCTTCCAAGAATGGTAAAAGGACCAACTAGGCGCGTAAGACATCATTCCAAATTTGCTCATAGCTATAGTATAGTGGATGGCTTGGCTCAATCTCCAGCAACCATGTCAGCATTGGAAGTCCTAAAATCATGCCCAACATAGTGGAAGGCCTTAATTTCTGCCTTAGGTGCGGTCAAACCATCTGATTCTCGCTTAATGGTTTTTTGGCCTAGATAAGGCAAGAACTACGCTTCCTTCTCTAGTCGCTTTCCAGATACCGGTTTCAGTTCAGAATTTCACCATACACCAATTCATTGTGGATGAAGGAGCATCCACATGTATCATGTCCAAATCAGTTTGGAAAAATTTAGGATCACCAGAATTTAAACCATATGACATCATGCTCAGAGCATATGATGTTCGCCCATTAGCCCCCATTGGTCTTTATCAAAATGTCCCAGTGAACCTGGCTAGAAAAACAGTTCTTATGGACATTGAGATCTTAGATGAACAAATAGACTACAATAGACTCCTTGGGGGGAGTTACATGTATGCAATGACCGCGATCACATCCTCTTTCTTTAGGGTGATGATGTTCCCTCACGATGATCGGATCATCACCATCAACTAGCTCAGATACTACAAAAATAAACCCATGAACACTCTAGATATTGTACTTCCATACGTAGATACCACCACGAAACCACTCATAAAGTATATAGAGTTTGGCCCAGGCCAATTCAAACCATCATCTATTCTAGGCTCATTCCTAGAAGATCCCCATATTGTACCAGGGGAATCCCTCGAGAGCACGAAAGCACCGGTGTGCATGACGAGTTCATCAAACACTGAAACCAACAGTACGGATGTTGAAGACATGGGTACGACATTCTTACCATACGCTATTTCACAAACCCCATTCTTATATCCCCCTCCTGGTTTTCTTTCGAAATAGGTCATGGAAACTATGACATTGCCAAAAATGGCTTTTGTAATACCCGTGTGGTATTTGGTCCCTCCATACATGCTAGAAATCCCAGGAGTTACCTCTACAGGGATGAATGTTATTTCCCCCTAAGAGGTCATAGCAGTTAGAGAAACACCTATAGTGGCGCTAGCTAGCACTACCAAGAGGAATAACAAAAAAGGGAAAAAAGTATAAACCCCCAAGTTACCTATGGAATTACAACCATGTGAATTATGTGATATTGTAGTTCATCCTAATAATATTTTCCTGGAATTAGAACAATTGAAACCTATTCTACATACCTAAAGAAATTTCGCGACCTCAAATACCCGAAAAAAGGAACAGGCCACAAACAACCAAGGGAAAGCATTACACACCAATCATGCGTGCGCCATATGCGACCATTATGGGCATTACATCCATCATTTCTTGGAGATGCCTCGATATAGGGATGCATTGCAAGCCCTAGAACAATCTAATCTTGAGGACCCCTCCGCCGAATCCATACAAATTAAAAGGGACGAGTCCAAAATTATATTATATGTATGAGGAGAACCTGCATCATGCTAATACTCATCCAACCCAACGACTTAGAGAAGGCATACAGAGGCCACACCACATGTCCTAGTTTGCGCATTATGCGATGAACCCGATCACTTGACCATACAATGCCCCGAATTAAGGGCTTTCAACCGTTGGTACCCAATACCACACGTTTACCAAATCAACTTATAACGACGCATAAGACACACTTTTCACATCTGTTAGAGCAACCATTGCGTGCGCCATTGTCCCAACCTCCATTGTATTTGATCAATGTTTGATTTCATGCGACGTTTCATTGCTGAAAATCTCGATTTAGCAAACTCAGACACAAAATCCATGAACAACACTACAACTCAATGGAATGAAGCGAAAAGGAACATATTATATATATTAGAGGAGAGAGGGTCAATAGAGAAACAACCTATCCCCCATATTCATCCTCAGTCTCAAGACCATATTTGCACATTATGCGACGAACGTGATTATTTGATCGCATAATGTGCAACTCTAGATTTGTTTCAAATATGGTACCTAGTTAACCCAATGTACTTCATAGGGCTACGAACCAATAAATATTCTTACCAGATATGCCAGGATAACTGATCTAGGTGGATATTGGTGGCCACCCACCTATTCCATTTGACCCCCACCATTGGTTCTTTTAGTTTTTCAGTTTCAGCACAACTTACTATTTTTAGTAGTTTTTCGGGTCCTAAACTTCTGGAGTTGTTTTGAGGCCCTAAATGACGATTTTTTGGAAAACTAGGGGCAACATAGCTCACATCAATAGTTATACTCGGATAGATCTTTCTAACGAGGTATTGAGCGTGTCAAATGAAGATTATACGCCAAAGTTACGTCCCCGCGAAGTTGATGTACCAATTTACCCAAACAGGGTCCATAGTTTTGGCGCTTCATCTCCTAGGGTTAGGTTTTTGGATGTTTAGGGTTTTCCATAGTTTCTAAATAATAAATAGGCCTTCAAACCTCATTTTAACATAGTTCAAAGGCCTGTATTCCCCACATCTCTTCTCAGAGATAAGCTGCCAACACCTTAGATAGTTTATTTTCATTATGTCTTTAAGCATATTTCTGTTATTTGTTATTAATGACATGAAGTTTTCTTTCTGCTGCGTCTCTAATTTTATGTGTATTTATGTATTTCATTATGTTCCTGCATAAATCCAGATCAATGGTTTGCGATTTCTTGATCCTTCTTTGCATGTCCCCAACGAGGTCAGGGTATAAGGAGTTAGGGCTCGATCTGGTTGAACCCTTGCAAGATTAGCGTTGAAAACCCCGACAACCTCCCATGGTGGAAGAAAAGACATACGAGGGAGCAGGAGATCCTATCAAATTTTTGCTCGAGGAGGCCCTCGAGAAACAAAGGAACGCGATGATGGACAACTTTTCCCAGATCCTTCAACGACTGCCCACTGACGGCGCATCTACATCCAACAACCACTCTGGAGGTGCCTCTCCTTTCAAAATATATGTCAACTTTGACATTCCTGTACTTGAAGGTCAGATAGATGCAGACACAGTATATATATGGTTTAATTTTCTGGAAGGGTATTTCTCGGTCCATGATGTCTCCGACTGAGAAAAGGCTACTTTTTCACTCCTTAAAGCCACCCCCCATGTCAAAGACTGGTGGGAAACATACTGTGAGCAGAAGGACAAGAGGGAACCCTCTTTGCTCTCAGCCGCACCCACTTGGAATTTGTTCCGAGACAAAATCAAGGAAAAATATTACCCTGTGGGGAGCTACGAGGACAAGTGCATCCAATGGACCAAGCTACGGCAACAAAGGGTTCAAGATGTGCACGAATTGACAAATTTGTTCCATACCCTGCGCACAAAGTTGGGTATTAAATATTCAGAGAGACATTTGGTGCTCAAGTATCGTAGCTATTTGCACATATAAATTTAGGAGGAAATGGAGTTCCTTGACATTACCTCGCTTGGCACGACATATCGCTATGCTGCCAATATTGAGTAGAAATTTAAGCAGAAGAAGCGAGACTTTGGATCCACAAGTATGAAGCCAGGGAAAGGTGCCCCCGAACCGTAGAACAAGGGGCAAATCCAAAGTGGGGTGACTCAGAACAACACCACAAATCCAAACAAGGACATGGGGAAGTGGTGTGAATTTCATAACAGCCCCACTCACAGCACAAATGAGTGTCACGCTAAATAGTCGTTGGTGGCCGAACTGAAGGCACTCGAATCAGATGCATGTTCTGATCCTGAGTTAGAACCAGATAAGGACGATAAAAAAGGGAAGAAAATCATTGATGTGGATCCCAATGCCATTGTTTCCACCACCAAGCTCCAGAGGGAGGATCCCGAGGATCCAGAGGAGGGGGAGCACCTCTTGCATTTGCAGATGTGGGTGAAGGATTCTCCACTGCAATTCCTTGATGAAAACGAAAGCCAAAAGAACCTCATTTTAGCAGAGGTCATGAAGCGTCTTGGCCTACCGACCATAGCACACCTGCAACCATATACCATTGGGTGGCTTCACCAAGGAAGTGATCTCTGCGTCCGCCAGCAGTGCTGCCTTTCATACGACATCGAGTCATTCACAGATGATGTATTGTGTGATGTTGCTCCTATTGATCTGTCTGATGTATTATTGGGCCAACCATACCTGTGGAAGTGACATGCTGTGTATGATTCTAGGCCTTGTTATATTATTATTACTTTGGGAAATAAATTGTGCAGGACACCGGAGGTAGTACCGCCTCCTGCCATCTCTTTGACTACTCCAAAACAACGTAGTAAGATTGTTTCCCAAACCAGGAAATTTATTTTCATTACAATTCGCCCTCAGGGAAAGAAGAATATTGTGGCCACAACCTTGAAACATGGATCCCCTGCATAACAGCAGCAAATGGAAAAAGTCGTGGAGGAATAGGAGGACATTTTATCCTCACGCATAGAGGTTCCTCTAGACTATCAGGTCAAGGACTCCATTGATTTGACCCTAGGCGCGTCACTGCCTGATGTTGCCATATCTCATGTGACCACATAGACATAATCCACACGTGTACTGTCTGAGGATGATAAATAAACCAAATTTATTGAACGCGTCGAGCATGTCCGCCAGCAAGTCCATGACATCTTTGACAAATCCAATACCAAGTTCAGCAGAATTTTCCACATCTCATGGAGGAATTCAATGCAATGGGGACCATTGCTTCCTAATGGGGGAGGAATGATCCAAGTGGATATTGGTGTCCACCCACCTATTCCATTTGGACACCCACCATTGGTTCTTTTAGTTTTTCAGTTTCAACACGACTTACTATTTTTAGCAGTTTTTAAAGTCCTGAACTTCCATAGCTGTTTTGAGGCCCTAAACGACGTTTTTTGGGAAAATCGGGAGCAAGATGGAAATTTCTTTCATGTTTCTCATGTCAAAAGGTTTAGTCCTTAGATAGATCTTTCTAACGAGGTATTGAGTGCATCAAACGGGGATGTTGTACCAATTTACCCAAACGAGGCCCATAGTTTTTGCACTTCATCTCTTAGGCTTAGGTTTTCAGATGTTTAGGGTTTTCCATTGTTTCTAAACAATAAATAGGCCTTCGAGCCTCATTGTAACACTGTTCAGAGGCCTCTATCCGCCACATCTCTTCTCAAAGATAAGCTACCAGTGCCCTAGCTAGTTTATTTTCATTATGTTTATAATCATATTTATGTTATTTGTTATTAATAAAATGAAGTTTTATTTCTGCCGCATCTATGCTTTTATTTGTATTTCTGTATTTAATTGTGTTCCTTCATAAATACATATCAATAACCACCATATTCGCCATTGTCCCTACATTCCCCGATTCCTTTTAGCATTAAATTCTCTACGCTTGGCCATTACCAACCTTGCCAACTTAGACAAATCGAATTCCGAGTCCGTAGAAGGTTCCAAAACCTAGGAGAATGAAACAACTAGGTCCATTCTCTGTGTATATGAAGAGAAGCATCCACCAAAAGGATGGCTTACCACCCCAAATCCCCTAAATGCCTAGCCCCAACCTACATATTTTATGATGAACTTGACCATTTAATCACTCAGTGGCCAGATTTAGTATCATTCCAAAAATGGTACCCAATCACCCTCATGGTCTAAAAGGATTGGAAAAAAAAGAGCATCAGTCTTGTCTAATATGCCAAGATAACCACCACGCTCGACATTGCCCCTATGTCCCCCGATTTTGACTTAGGCTAGAAATCATGTGCTCGTTCGTAGCCAATAATCCAGACATAGTCTTTGAGTTACCACAAACTAGGCGGTCGACAATAACGAGGTCTACCCCTCTTTGTCACTAGCCACCTAAAACCACAAAGACACCCCCTCGCCCCAACGAGGGAAGAATCGAGCCAAACATATCATGTGACTTATGTGCTAAAAATGACCACATGATAAATTAATGTTTGGAGCTTAATAAGTTCACCGACATTCTTCACATGGTCACACCCATACCTTACATTCATCTCTCTAATCAAGAGAAAATCACATGTTGTTATTTCCGAATTTGCTCGCAATTTCACCAGACGATGAATTGCCATTTCCTTCCAAGGTTAAGAGCGGCTAGAGCAACATTAGAAGAAAAACTCCCACATGAGCCAAATTACACAAGGTCTAAGAATAAGAGACGACAAAAACTAAGAAACACATATTCTCGTAACCATCTCCCATCATCATCCTCTAATATGATGAGTAGTACTAGATCCCATACAATATACTCAGTGAGTACATTTAATCCATGCAACATTTGCGTGATCCATGATCATGATACAGATAAATTCCTTATGTTTCAAACATTTTAGCACCTTTGCATTCGTTAAAATATTCACATAAAAAAAGACACCTATACCCCTATTACACTACCAAGAAAGCATGAATCTTCTATTTCTAAAAAAAAGCAACCATCACGAAAATTATTCCACCATGTAACGTTGATGACACACAACACCATATATGATTCATCTCATCATGCATGGGAACCCTGACTCATGCTGTCTTCTCATATTTCCTTGGTGTCGAGACCGCTGCAACTACCACAACAGTATTAGTACCTTCGATGGTGCAAACCCAAGCCATTTGCACCCTGTCAACCTCATTTGGTTCCATGACATCAACCACAAAATCATATTCATGTTTGTCGACCAGTACTGTTAGGCCTGAACCAATTCCTCACAGCCTCACACAAAACAATTCCCCCTTAAACATCTTGTTTCACTCTTATGAGGATGTATTAGAGGCCATGATAGAACCAAATTGTCCGTGGGACGCAATACATCACCCCTCGTTTTTTCTTCTAGAAAAAGTGTTCATGCCTAACAACACAAAAACCCAGGATATTTATGCCATTGAATACAAATACTTCCTTCCGTAAGGAAAGCTAGATTGGCTGAAACACCCTATCCTAGTGCCCAATGCGTTTGAGGAAGGAAATATATTGAATATTTCGCTAGCCATTAAGGTGAATATCTCAAAACAACTAGGCAAAACTGAAGAAATATTGTTGGAGGAAGCATGCTCCCCAAATGAGGTAGTTGTGTATACAAACCTATTACAAGAGTATAGGCTTGGTATTATTTGGAAATTCCAGGGTTAAGCCCCACCATCGTAGAGTACCACATTGACACTTGGCATGACGTATCACCTGTCCGCCAAAATCAACGTCAATTACACCCATCCAAAGAAGAATTGATCAAAAAAGAGATAGAAAAGCTTTACAAAACTGGATTTATGTACCCAATCACTTACACATCTTGGGTTTCAAACCCTGTACTCGTCATGAAAAAATAGGGCATCGTTCGAGTCTGTATCGATTTTTGACATTTAAACAAAGCTTGTCCCAAATACAACTACCCTACTCCTTTCATCGACCAAGTCATTGATGCTTGCGCTGGTCACGAGGCCTTGTCCTTCATGGATGGATTTTTTGGGTACAATCAAATTCAAATCCAACATACGGATCAATATAAGACTGCATTCACCACCCCTTGTGGCACATTTTCATATCAGGTTATGCCATTTGGTCTTAAAAATGTTGGAGCCACCTTTCAGCGGGCCATGAACTATATCTTCCATGACCTAGATCATCTTATCTTAGTCTACTTGAATGACCTCACAGTACAGTCCAAGAAATGAGGTGACCATCTGGAGGATTTACGTTTAGTATTTCAATGGTGCCGACACTACAACCTACGCTTGAACCCCCTCAAGTGTACCTTCTGCATTAATGAAGGCATACTGTTAGGATTCATGGTAACCCAACAAGGAATCAAAGTTGACCCCCTCAAGGTCTAGGTAATCAAAGAAGTACCACCACCCAAAATACTAAAGCAACTTCAAATCCTGTAGGGAAAATCCAACTTCTTACGACACTTTGTCCCCGACTATGCCACTTGTGCACAGGTTTTCCTGTGCCTACTCCGTCAGGACATTCCATTCAAATGGGATGACTAGGCTCAAAAGTCATTTGAGGCATTGAAAGACACCTTGTCTTCAACCCCCTTGATCAACCCACCCAATTACGACAAAGACTATACCTTATATCTATCTGCATCATATACAACCATAGCTGGGGTGTTAGTCCAAGACTAACTTGACAAGAAAGAGAACGTAATTTATTACGTCAACAAGAACCTAGCTAGACCTACTTTAAGGTATGATCCAGAAGAAAAAACTTCCCTAGCCCTAGTACACACAATACAAAAGCTTCAACATTACATCATCCTAAGGACCACAGTAATCATATCAACTATCAACCCCATGCGATATTTTCTAACACACTGTATGATGAACGATAAGTACGTCCGATGGATAGTTCTACTGCAGGAATTTGGCCTACAATTCATCTCCCCCAAGAGTAAGAAAGCAATAATCCTAGCCGAATTCATCACTGATCTCCCAAGTGTGACCCAAGGATCCCCAGTTAATGACTCACCATTCGATGAACATTTGTTCTTAGTGACGACTAAAGACCCTTAGTATGACGACATCATTTTGTTTTTGTGAACCCAAAATTTCAAACCACAACTCACCCATGACGACCGAAGGCACATACGCCATCAGGCCACCCAATACCTTCTCATGGGGGACGTCCTTTATCAAAGAGACTTTTACACCATTTTACGTCGATGCCTCACACACGACCGAGATGAGCAGGCCCTAAATGACTGCCATAGTGGGGCTTGCTGCAGACATCTCTCAGAAATGGCCACCTCCCTAAAAGTCTTGCGTGCTGGTTATTTTTGGCCCACCCTATTCCACGATTGCATACAAGAAGTCAAAAGGTGCGAATGATGCCAACGCTTCACCCACAAGGCAAGAACGCCTCCTCATACCTTGCAACCGGTCATTGTAGAAGGCCCCTTTTGAAAATGGGGCATCAAATTTATGACTTGCAACCCTACTTCATCTGGAAACCACAAATACATCATAGTAGCCATAGAATATTTCACCAAATGGGCAGAATCCATGACCACATACGACAACACTGCATAAACCGCAGTTCGGTTTCTCTTCAACCATGTCATCGCACGGTTCAATGGGCCTAAGGAGTTAGTCTCCGACCATGGAAATAATTTCAAGGATGAAATATTCCAAGAGTTATCCCATCACCTAGGGTTCACATACGAGTTTGCATCACCATACTACCCCTAGTCCAACGACCAGGTAGAAGCTATTAACAAAGTACTCAAAACAATGTTACAACGTATGGTAAACAACCATAAAAATAAATGGTACCATATGGTGTTTTTAGCCTTATGAGAATACTGCATAGAGGTCAAATCCTCAACAGGGTTCACACCTTTCTAGTTGGTATATACAGTGGATTCCATGCTTCCCATTGAACATGAAATCCCCAACTTACATGCAAACATCGAACTCATCACTGATACTCGACCTTTAGAACAATTGTTGGTACAATTAGAGCTCGTCTTCGAAACATTATGGAAGGGTCCTTACATCATCAAACACTGTCTCCTCAAAGGAGCATATATTATGTCTGAGCCCAACGATACATGCCTAGCCAATCCCGTCAAAGGGCTCTACCTCAAGAAATTCCACCCATAAGGTGGGAAGCCTCAATGCCCTAGAGATAAAATGAATGTAACATAAATTTTTATGATGATCACAATCATCATGGACTTGTTCTTAAAAAAATGCTATTATGTCACAAATGGATCGTCCACCCATCTACTATTTTGGATTTATTGATGGAGCCTCTCGATGGTCACAAAATTTAGCAGCAACTACCTGGGCCATATATTCTCCTGACCGGTCACCATTCCTCACCAATGGAGTATGTATCAGGTCAACTACAAATAATCAAGCAGAATATGATGCAGTCATCGGGCTGTTGAGTGATGCCTCCAACCAGGGAATTAGCCATCTACATGTATTTCTTGACTCCTATTTACTAGTATCACACTTAAACCAAGCCTTTCAAATACTAGATTCACACCTATTTATGAAATACTTGCATGAACGACGGTTAGCCCAACACTTTGGCAAAATTACATTTACACATATATCAAGAGATCAAAATCAGGCAACCGATCACATAGCTAACCATATCCTAGACTGGAATGCATATTGTATAAAACATCATCAATAAAAAACAAAATCATAAGAATAACATCCATCATAAACATATAAAAACATAAAAAAATAACCATAGTCACATCATAAGAGTTGCCAAAAATGCATCTCACATATATACATCAAAACAATTTGTTTCCCAGTATACAAAAAAAGCCACTGACTATCACATCAGTCAAAAAATATATACATATCATCAACGCAGGGAAGCATCCTCATAATGGGTGCTTTCCATGATCATAAAAAAACCTCTACGGTTGAGCCCCACCTAGTGTAGAAAATTTAATACAATTATGTATTGCCTGGATTCTCCTGATCTAACAATTATATGCCACTGTTAAATACATAATCCTTCCACTAAAATCTTTGTGGAAATTTAATCGCCAATTACAAACACATGAAGAAATATCAATCACACATAACACATATGTTTTTACTGGGAAAGCATAAAGATAAAAACCCCACTATCATATATTATGTATATATCATGGATCATGAAACAATCTCATAAAAAACTATAATCCAAGAGCTCTGAGTACAATTACAATCATCTCACACTGTCATACAAAAATTGGCAAATACATGCGCCAATTTACTGCCTCCTGATAGCTTGCCTCCACTACGTAATCCTTGCTGATCACAATCCTTGCATGAATGAGATCTTGCCTTGCTTTGACTGCGCAATCCTCATTGGCATCTCCAATGTGTGTGTGGTTGCATGAGTGCACCCACTAATGTCACAACTGATAGTCAAACTGTCCCTTTCACCTATCCCTCAACTAGGTCTCCACTGGATCTGACATGCATGTAGTTAACAGTGGTAAATCTTCAGTTGCATGTGAGACCACTGCTTGTGAATTAATTAAATATTTAATTCACTGATCTCTCCCTAGTGTATCTTTAGTTACAACTAATTACAGCTAGCACAACTGAGTTTAACTCACTTAACTGAGTTAAACTACTTTACAACTTACATAACTACACATCCAACTTTGTTACAACTTCG
Source organism: Pinus albicaulis (assembly GCA_034641835.2). Lineage (NCBI taxonomy): Eukaryota > Viridiplantae > Streptophyta > Pinopsida > Pinales > Pinaceae > Pinus > Pinus albicaulis. Next base: position 951,704,132 of record CM076584.1, on the reverse strand, counting down.
AATCACTCAGTTACAAGTAAGTCCACTTGCATGTTCCACCAACCAACCTTAGAACTCAAAATTCCTTCAGCTAACTCGTTTGCCACATCAGTTAACTGGAATCAAGTGCTTCAAGAGAATATATTAATATTTATTGTCCAATTATTATTAAGAGATAATAATAATCAACATGCATTCTATTTTTAGACACCCGATCTGTAAATAGACTTCGCACATGCATCTAAAATAGAATCTCATCTATAAATATATTTTTCTCAACCATCTATAAATAAAATCCCGCTACAAATAGAATTTGCTCAACATTCTAAAAATAGACATACACCTAAAAATAGCCTGCGGGCCCCACCTAGTGTAGGTGCTTAATTTTCACTAGGATCATCATCTTGTTGAATCTCAACACTCCCTCTCAACAAGAAAGGGATTATCCTTCACCTCGATCCTGTCTCTATGGTATTTGAATTTCCTCCTAGTGAGCACCTTCGTCAAGATATTTGCATCCTGATCTTCCATAGGAATGTACTAAAGCAACATGATCTTCCGCTGCACACAGTATTTGATATGATGATACCAGATATCTATATGCTTAGATCTGTCATGAAACATAGGATTAATAGAGAGATTAATGCAACTCTGATTATCACAATGAATCACTGTAGGATCCAAATGAGAACCAAACAAACCAACCAGGATCTTTATCATCCAGATAGCCTCACATGCAGCTTGAATTGCGCCATGTATTCAGCTTCCGCTAAACTGAGTGCCACGGATCTCTGTTTCCTGCTGTACCAAGAAAAAATTGTAGATATGATACTGAAGACCCATCCTGATGTGCTCTTTCTATCCTTTGGGTTGCCCGCCCAATTTGCATCCGTGAAGCCATGCAACTTCACCTCATCCATCTGTCTGTAAGATAAGCCATACTCAAATGTGCCTCTGAGATATCTCAGGACATGCTTGACCCCCTTCCAAAAGAGCTTGGTAGGCTTGATTAAGCTGGTTCACGACATAGCGTATGTACGGTCTTGTATTTACTAAATACATTAGCAAACCCACCAGTTGTCGATAGACAGTAGTGTTTAGTCAATTTAGTGTTCCTAAATTGATAGCATAAATTATCAACCAGGGTTAGTAAACTGATGAAGTGTACTTGCACTATATGTGCCTAAGTATCCTTTTTCTTATTTCATTGTTTTCAGTATTTTATTGATGTTTTTGGGTTTTTTTTTTTTATGTTTGAGTCTTAGTATGCTACTCTATGCTCAGGAGATGAAGTTAAATCTATGTCAAAAAGGAAAGAAAATGAAACCTTAGAATTAAAACAGAGTTTATTTGTAAATTCTGTCCCTAATTAGAAAAATGGTGAAAATAGAGAATCCTTATCCATGGATGTTATAGCTTGCAAATGAACATTTATGAAAATGAAAGGTAACTCAAAACACTACAACTCAATCTAATCCATTTAGTTAGAGGTTTGTTGGAATAGTTTGTGAAAGAGATTAAACTCCAATGTGATGAGGTTCTTCCTAAAACAAACAACAACTTAGAACATTATAGTAAAATCTCATTCATATGATAGAGGTGTTTTGGAGTAGCTTGAGAAAAATATTGCTATAATGTAATAAGAATCTCCTATGGAATGTTGAAACAAATTATGACATTACAACTAGATCTCGTTCATCAGTTAGAGATTTATTGGAAGAGTTTATTGAAGGAGATTAGACATAATGTGATAAGGATCTTCTATACAACAATCAAGTAGTAACCCACAGTATTACAACTAAGTCTTATTCGTGATTTAGAGATTTATTGGAATAGCTTGAGAAGAAGACTGTTTGTAATAGTATGAGGATCTTCTATCTAATTGCAGAACAGGAAATGCTAATAACTCAACATAGTACAACCAAATCTCATTCATATAGTAGTGATATATTGGAAAATCTTGAGAAAGAGAATGGCTGTAGGATAATGAGGATCTTCTTAATCTAGATGACAGAAATTGAAGTGCTAGTAACTCAGAATATTATAATTAAATCCATTCATTTAATAGAGATATATTGGAAAAGCTTGAGAAAAAGACTAACTGTAATATCATGAGGATCTTTTTTCTAGTCAAATGACATGAAACATAATGCTAAAACCAGAAAGCAGTTTAAGTAAAGAAATATAACAAAACAGAATTGAAAACTACGTATCTAGAAAACATGTAAGGCTTCCTTGAATAGCAGGGGCCCTTTGCTATCAATTCAAAATTAATTCTTCAACTCTTCAAGGTTGTATTCAAGACAACATCAAAGTTTGCTCCTTCTATTATCAGAATGCTTCGAAAACAGAGTATCACAGGAATGATAAAAATATGTATCCAACTTATCTCTCTCGGATTTACCGAGCTGAATTTATATGCTATTATATAACTAATATTGAATAAAAGTAGGTCCAGGTGTAGTTTTAAAGTTAAAATCAAAATAGGAATCTTTTAGGATTCCTGATTTGCTGTGAAGCAAATCAGGAGTCTCGATTCCTATAGAAGACAACTTGCTTGAATTTTGCTTTGACCACGTACATAGGCACCTCCATATTTCAATCCAATCTTCATGGAAGGGAATGAATGATGTAGGAAAGATTGTAATCCTCCTATCTGTGTCTTTCCCCCAGATGACACCTGTAACATGTGTAAATACCAAAACAACAACATAACGCTGAACTAGCTACAGAATGACTGCATTCTGTAGCTAAAATTGTTCAAAAATCATTAAGACAACAAAATCACAAAAGTACAATAAGTTAATCATTGTATGCAACCTTTAAGTAATCTTAGTCATTCTTATTGAGTTTTAGGTTTATGAAAGGATAAAGGAATGATGAAATGAAGTGAATTTTGGCAAAAGAGAAGACAATTTCAGGGCTCAACATACCCCCCACTGCAAAACTCTTGCATGTCCTCATGCATTCAAAATTTTATTCCATTTGCACTGATACTTCTGCAAGAACATCTAGCCTCCTTTTTCTGCTTCTTTTGGTAGTCAATGCTATTCTGGGTTTCCTCATGAGTGCTTTGAACCTTAGATTAATGAGTGCCCAGTTCAATTTCTTGTTTCTTTTCTTTAACTTCTTGTTTGCTTTATATAGTGCTTCCATTTGCTGAGAGAGAGTGTTGTTCATGCTACGCTTCAATTTGACCTGCTCTCTTAGGATTTCATTTTCATTCTTGATATGGTTATTCAGTATCTCTAATTCATAATTGTCTCTTTTCAAAATTTCTATTAGAGGTTCTTGTGGACTGGGAGATCTTTCTCTATTTTTTGAGGCCCTTTTCTCTAGTGATTCCACATAGTCATAAATATGTTGTTGAGCCGTATCTATATCTATGGTTCTTCTGTTAGGGTTTACTTCATACTGGTGTAGATGAGATCTATCAACTGGAGATTGGATTGGAGTTTCTTCTTCTTCAATGTTTATGATTCCTGTTTCCTTAATGCATGTCTTTTTCACCATGCCTTTAAGCCTGGAGCTTCTTCTCAATTTAGGTGTATTTTCATATTTTTCTTCAGCACATTCACTTGTTAATTTATCCTTTCTTTTATTCTTGAGTTGTTTCCTAATATTTACCATTTTTTCAGAAATTACTTCTTCACTATTTTCCTGTGTTGATGTATCAGTTTTGATCTCAACATATTTAAAAATTCCCCCCCTCCTACTTTTCCTTACAGGTTCTTCTTTAGATAATGTTTCTTCTGGTTCTTCAAAATGGTTTCTTAGGAGGAATTCATCCCAACTATCTCCTAGTTTCTTCAAGTGAAACTCAATTAACATTTTAATTAAGCCATGATGATGTAAAGTAGTTTCTAGGAACTGAAGTCTTTTATGAACATTAGAAGCCATCCTTTTCAAACTATTAAGCAGGAAGAAGGGTAAATTTATTTCATCTTCTAAGAAATTCATCATCAGTCTAATATGATAGACATACAAAGTGCCAAATCTACCCTCACAGGTTATGAATTTTTGTAAAATCAACAATACATTCCTCCATTTATTTTTCAAAGCTGTACTAGGAATACCTTTTCTAAACACTGAAATGTCCATACCTGGTTTTTTTAGCATTTGTTTCCAAGTTTCATTATGGAACTCTTTGTTTTTGAACCAACGTTCACCCTGTTGTGGTAATTCTGTGGCCTCGGCTATGAATGACTCCGTGATGGTGAACTTAATATCCCCAATTTCTACCTCTGATCCATCGAATGACCTTGCAAATGACTTCGTGAATTCTTTGTGGAATCCATTGAATTTCTTTATAAAGCTCAACCAACCTACCTGCTATAATAATCTCTTAACCTGAGGGTATCCTTCTAAATATTTGGTCCCAATTGGCTCTGATCTCACAATAAGCCCCATTTCTCTCCTTGATACCAATTGCTTCCTTTCTTTGACTTATATCCACTGCTCTGCTTTTTCTTTTCTGTCTGAAGAAAGAGTAGTTGTGGAAGGTTGTTTTACCCTTAAAATAACTTCTCTGCAGATGAAAACTGGCTACGGAATGTAATGGCAGTGAGTGGATGTGAATAAATGAATAAGGTAGTGGTAAATTATGAGGATGATCGGGTTTAAGAGTTTGATGTGGGATAAAAGACCATGAAGAGATCTTGTAATAATTTTCAAAATTCATCAATAAATGATATGATCTAAAGACGTGACCTAATAGGTCACATCAAAGTTTTATCCGTTAATCTTTTAAATGAAGAATTACTATGGAGTGGAATGTAAGGGATTTGGTCAAGAGGTTTTTATGATAGGAAAGGATTAATTTGAATGATAAGATAACTTTAGGAAACATAAGATTTAACTATAGTATATCTTTCATGTTTTGCTATCAAAATAATTTCATACAGTTTACCTTAACCTTTTTGATTTTGCTGCTTCGTTGTATTTGTTCCTCATCTGAAAAATATTGAACTTCAAGCTCCATGATCTTCCTTGACTCTTTCTTTGTTTGTTGAAGGAGGGTTGCAGGGTCAAATTAGCTACTAAACAAGATTGGCTACAGAACAGGTAGCTGCAAAATGTACCTGTTAAAACTTTTGAAATATAGAATGAAATGGATTGAAATACATATTGAATGAGTAAGAGATGATGTGAAATGTGGAATATAATGAGATATGGATGAAGTGAAATATGGAATGGAATGAAATGGATTGGAATGAAGTATGAATTAAAGCATGAAAAGTGAATCTACAACTTATGAATTTATGATACTTCATTGCAAAAAGAGAATCAATTTTTGAAAGTCTAAAGTATCAGAAGAATTCTGATTTTCACCGTATACTTTATGTATAAATATGCCAATCAATGATTGGTTTTCATATTTATACTTTTTATTTATTTATTTATTTTACTTTATTTTATTTTTCTTTTTTCTTTTTTCTTTTTTATTTTTTTATTTTTTTTATTCAAATGATTGAAAAAAATACAATTAAGTTAGTGAAGAAGAATAATTCTTCTTCACTAACTTCATATCAATGTTATCCTGAAATTCCTTGACAAATTATTCTCTTGAAAGTGACTTATGATACAATTTCAGTCTGTGTCCATTTACAAGAAAAGCTACTTTTCCTTCATCTATTGTTCTAATTTTTATTGCTCCATTTTCAAATATTTTCACAATCTCATATGGCCCAAGCCAATGAGTTTGAAATTTACCTTGAAAATCCTTGAACTTTGAATCAAATAACAGGACACAGTCACCTTCTTTAAAATTATTTTCTTTGATGTACTTATCATGCCATCTAGTCCTTTGCTGTTGGACTATGCTTGTTCTCTAGATTGCATCTTGTCTTATCTCATCCAATTCATTAATCTGCTCGAGTCTGTGCTTTTGTGCTTCTTTTAGATCAAGTCCTAACTGGACTACCATTTTGAAAGTTTGGATTTGAAACTCTATGGGAAACAAGACTTGTTTTCCATAAACAAGTTCATAAGGGGTGTGTCCTATTGTGTTTCTCCATGTAGTTCTTTAGGCCCATAAGGCTTCAAGAAGCCTTTCTGCCCAATCTCTTCTATGTAAATGAATAGTCTTTGTGAGGATCCCTTCAATGACCTTATTGGTAGATTATACTTGGCCATTTTCTTGTGGATGGTAGGAAGTAGATTTCCTGTGTCTGATTTTGTACTTTTCTACCATTTTCTCCACCATCTTTAATGTGAATTGAGCTCCTTGATCTGTAAAAATTTCTCTTGGGACACCAAAACCAGTAAAAATATCCTCAAAAATAAAATTAACTAAAGATGATTCAATAGTAGAAAGTAATGGTTTGGCCTCTACCCATTTGGTAACATAATCAGTGAAAACTAATATATATTTCTTTTGCTTTGATGGAGGATTAATAGGTCCTACAAAATCTAAAGCCCATTTCTCAAAAGGTTCAATATGTACCTGAGGTTGAAATGGAATCTCACCTGAAGGAGAAGGTTTCCCTACCCTTTGGCAACTGTCACACCTTTTGACATACTCTTTAGCATCTTTCAAGAGGGATGGCCAATAATATCCTAGATGAAGGATCTTATAAGTTGTCCTCTTGCCAGAAAAGTGTCCACCACAAGGTTCATCATGACATGCTTTGAGAGTTTCAAGAATCTCATCTTCTCGAACATATCTTCTGATAATAAAGTCTAGACCTGTTTTGTATAACTTATTAGCAATCCATGAATATTTTTTCACTGTCAAAAATGATTTTTATTTTGTCTCTTGCATTCATAATTGAAGGAAATTTCCCTGAAACTAGATAATTGTAAATATCAACAAACCAGGGAGTTTGAGTAGTAATTGCAAAAAGATATTCATCAGGGAATTGATCTTCAACTGGAATGTTGTCCTTAATGTTTTGAAGTCCGGATAGGAAATCAGCTACTGTATTTTTTTTTCCAAGCTTATCTAGAATGGTAATGTTGAATTCTTGTAAAAGCAATAACCATCTTGTGACTCTACCATTAGTAATTGATTTTTTCATTAAATACCTAATTGCAGAGTGATTTGTGTGGACAAAGGTTTCATATCCTGTTATATAGTGTCTGAATTTATTTATAGAATGAACAAAAACTAAGAACTCTTTTTCAGTTATAGTATAATTTAACTCTGAAGGAGTCAAATTTTTACTTGTATAGTAGATGGCATAATGAATTAGGTCTTTTTTTCCCAGCATAGCTCCTAAAGCTTTATTTGAGGCATCTATTGAGATGTGAAAGGGTAATTTCCAGTTAGGTCCCCTTAAAATAGGTGCTTCAAATATTTTTTTTTTCAGGGTTTAAAAGGCTAACTGGCAGTCATGATTCCAATTGAAATCACTGTCTTTGGTAAGTAGTTTGAAAAGTGGAGATGCTATTTTGGTGAAGTTTCCTATAAATATTCTATAATATCCTGTAAATCCTATAAAACTCCTAACATCTTTCTGACAACTTGGAACTGATATTTTAGAGATGAATTCAACCTTTGACTCATCAACTCTAATCCCATCTCCTGAAATATGATGTCCTAAGAAAGTACCTTCAGTGAATATCATGAAACATTTTTCATGACTTAATGAAAGGTTTGCCTCTTTACATGTTTTTAGAACTTTTCCAAGTTTGCTAAGGCTTCTTCAAATTTACTTCCATAGACTGTGAAGTCATCCATGTATACTTCTACACAATCATGTATTAGATCTGAAAATATTCCCAATATTTCCCTTTGGAATGTTGCAACTCCATTTCATAATCTAAAAGGTAATACTTGGTAGGCATAGGTACCCTAAGGACAGGTAAATGTGGTTTTATCTTGATCCTCAAGTGCAACTTGAATTTGGTTGTAACCACTGAAACCATCCAAAAATGAAAAATACTTTTTGCCTAATAATGTATCTAACACTTGATCTATGAAGGTTAAGGGAAAATGATTTTTAAGAGTAACTTTCTTTAATTATTGGTAGTCAATGCATACCCTCCATTTACCATTCTTATTGGGTACAACCAACAAAGGAGAGACCCACTGACTATCTGAAATGGGATAAATAAAGTTGACATTTAACAATTTCTGCAACTCTTCTTTAAGAATATCCCTAAGATTTGGATTCATTCTTCTCTGAGGTTGTTTGATTGGTTTACAATTTTCCTCTATATATATATGATGAGTGAAAGTCTTAATGTTGATCCCTTTCATGTCAATGTATTCCCATGCATATGCAGAAGAGTGTCTCTGTAATATTTTGACTAGCTTTTCTTGTTGAAATTTCTCTAGGTTTTTGTTTATGTTTAAGGTTTTTCCTAGGAATATTTCAATTGTAGAGCTGCCAAATTCTTCCATGGAGTAAAGAGACATATGTATTGATGACAAGAACTCAATGTTGGATTCTTCTTGAAATTTTTCATGTTTAAATTCTGAAGAAGATTCATAACTTTCCAAAGTATTCATAATCTCACTATCTTCACTAATTTCTGAAATAGTGAAGAGAGGTTGTATATCTTCTTCATCATCAATCCATTGAGTATCATCTAATTCTGTGATTGTTCTTGCTGGAGGATACAAGGTGAATTTATTGGCTGAACTTCCATCAGAGATGTACATATCACCAGATCTACAACTAATGAAAGCATCAGCTATAGCTAACCAAGGTCTTCCTAATATATTAGGATGTCCTCCTAGATCATTTTTAGGAGTTAGGATCATGAAATCCACAGGATACTCCCAAGAATATAAGGAAACTGGAATGTTTTCTAATACCCCATATGGTTTGATTACATATCTATCTGCTAATTGTAATAGTGTGGGTGTAAAAAGAAGATTAGGAAGTTTTAGTTTTTCCATGATTTTCCTACTCATGATATTGATTGCTACTCCTAGATCAATAAGTGTGTTTGGGATTTATATTCCATTGATATGTATCTTAACAACTAGATTTCCGGGATCTAGATATTTTGGAATGGCAATCTTCCTCATCATTATGTCTACTATTTTTCCTACCAATTGTATTTTTTTTAATCGCTTTTATTCTTTTTCCTGTTTTTTTCATACTCAACTCTTTTATTGTTTTTGCTATAATTGGGATTTCCTTGATGGCTTGTAATAATGGAATCTTGATAAAAAAATTTATTAACACATCTAAGAAATCATATTTAGGCATCATAATTTGTTTCTCTACACCCCTATTAATTTGTAATCTTTCAGGAAAAGGTGGTGTAGTAGTAGATGTTGATGGATGTTCTAACATAGGAGTTGAAATTATTGGTTCTTTCTGTTTTTCTTTTCCAATGTTTTGGTCTTGAAGAGATGTGTTTTCTTCAAAAAAATTATTTACCTGTAGAGAATCTTCCTCGAAATTGCTCTATTCTTGTATAACTACAGAACGTTTCTTTCTTTCAAGTATTATTCTAGAATTAAGTTGAAAATCATTAAGGTCTAAAGGAGCAATCAAATAGGTAATGGAAGTGGAAGTGGTGGATTTTATTTTTGAGGAAATGGCAATGGAAGTGGTGGATTTTGAATTTGGTTTTGATGTTGATTTTGATGTTGTGGATTCTGCTGAGGATTTTGTTGAGGAGGAAAGTTTGAATATGTTGGATATGAGGGATAATAAGGTCGATATTGATAATACTGGGAGAACCTTCGATAAGGATTTTGTGCTCCTTAAGCCCAAGGCTGAGATTGATTTTGAAATTGGGGTCAAGGTTGCTGCCAAGAGTTCCAATTAGGTGAGGGTTGATTGTACATTTGATTACTAAACCCTTGTGTTTGATGTCCCTACCAAGGTCTTCTACAGACAAAATTAAGAGATTATGTGGAATTTGTGGTTGTTTCTTCTTGTAAGACATCTTTAAGGCCGAGGATTCAGGGACAATTCTTGGTCTCATGTTTTTCAGAACAAATTGCATCCAAAGGACACTCTCTTATGGCATGCTTCTTCCTACATTTGGGACAAAAGATTGCTAAGGCATCAGTGTTAGCTTTCTGCTTATTTTGTAACTTAAGGGTGTTTATTTTATCACTAAGACTCCCTAGAATGTCAGTTTTGAATTCATCAAGCATATTACCTATCTCTGCCCTACTTACTGTTCCAGCTACATATTTACTTGCCCTTGCAAGAGCAGAGTCTCTTGGTCCTTTTAGAATCTTAGATTTTCCTCTTGAAATATTAATACATAGTTCTTCTATATCAGGTAATGAAAGTTGGGATATGTCTCCTTTTCCCATCATATTATGAATATCTATCCATTCATCCCTAATTGTCTTCAACAAAAGAGCTTTCAGAGTATCTTGGTCTAAGTTTTCCATTTTTTCCCTCTTGATGTTATAATTGAATCTTCCCAACAAATCTTCTAGATTTTCATCCTCTTTTTGCATCATCTTGAACACTTCCTCCTTATGGTTGACTGCTATACAGTAATACAAATATCTGTCTAGAAATTCTTTCCTCATTTCATCCCATGTCCAAATAGACCTAGTGATTAAAATCATAAACCATTTTAATGCTGCTCCTTTCAATGTTGAAGGGAATAGTTTAAGCTTCTGAGCATCTTGTAGGTAATCATAGGTTCTACATAGAACTTCGAATTCAAATAAGAAGGTCTCAGGATCCTCACTTTTCAGTCCATGAAAGTTTGGAAGAATAGAGGGTGAGATATTTTTCATAGTTGCATTAGTCTCTTCATCTATTATAGGGAATCCAAAAAGACTTCCAGTTTCCCTTCTACCTCTTCCTCCTTCTGCATTTCCTCTTCCTCTACCTTCTTCTGTACCTCTACCTCTTCCTCTATCTCCTCCTCTTCCTCTACCTCCTCCAAATAGTGTATGTTCTCCATTAAAGACTTCTCCTTCCCCTTATTTTGCCATGATAGAATCCTTCGAACTGATATAGGGTTCAGTTGGAAGAGCTAGTTGTTCTATTGGTTCTTCTATTAAGGGTATATTGAAGAAATGGTCCTCTTCTTCCTCTTCACTAGGGATTTTTAATTCTTCTGCTAGAATATATTCCCCTGTGGAAGTGAAAAACGTTATCCATTTTGTAGGAGTCCTTGGATCTTCTTCCTCTAGAGTTGCTTCAGTGGATGAAGTGGGGGATCTTCCTGATGGGATATCTGATCTTGAGACTTCTGGAAGCCTATGACCAGTATAGTATGGAATGTGGGTTTGAGTTGCGAGTGTGTTTCTTATTGGTATTTGTGGAGTAAGTGGAGTTGTGGGGATTAAGCTTCCACCTCTTACAAATCTACCCCTAGAATCTCTCCCTCTATGCATATCATTGTTTTTGAGAAATAGGAAATAAGGCTACCTAGTTACACCTCCCCGAAAATGGAGCCAAAATGTTTAGTCAATTTAGTGTTCCTAAATTGATAGCATAAATTATCAACCGGGGCTAGTAAACTGATGAGGTGTATTTGCACTATATGTGCCTAAATATCATTTTTCTTATTTTTTTGTTTTTGGTAATTTATTGATGCTTTTGGGTTTTGTTATGTTTAAGTTTTAGTATGCTACTCTATGCTCAAGAGATGAAGTTAAATCTATGTAAAAAAGGAAATAAAAGGAAGCCTTAGACTTAAAACAGAGTTTAGTTGCAAATTCTGTCCCTAATTAGAAAAATGGTGAAAAACAGAGTATCCTAATCCATGGATGTTATAGCTTGCAAATGAACATTTAGGAAAATGAAAGGTATCTCAAAACACTACAATTCAATCTAATCCATTTAGTTAGAGGTTTGTTGGAATAGTTTGTGAAAGAGATTAAACTCCAATGTGATGAGGATCTTCCTAAAACAAATAGCAACTTAGAACATTATAGTGAAATCTTATTCATATGATAGAGGTGTTTTGGAATATCTTGAGAAAAAGATTATTATAATGTAATAAGGATCTCCTATGGAATGTTTGAAACAACTTATGAAATTACAACTAGATCATGTTCATCAGTTATAGATTTATTGGAAGAGTTTATTGAAGGAGATTAGACATAATGTGATAAAGATCTTCTAAACATTAATCAAGAAGTAACCCATAGTATTACAACTAAGTCTTATTCGTGATTTAGAGATTTATTGGAACAACTTGAGAAGAAGATTGTTTTTAATAGTATGAGGATCTTCTATCCAATTGCAGACCAGGAAATGCTAATAACTCAACATAGTACAACCAAATCTCATTCATATAGTAGTGATATATTGGAAAATCTTGAGAAAGAGAATGGATGTAGGATAATGAGGATCTTCTTAATCTAGATGACAAAAAATAAAGTGCTAGTAACTCAGAATATTACAATTAAATCCATTCATTTAATAGAGATATATTGGAAAATCTTAAGAAAAGATTAACTGTAATATCATGAGGATCTTTTATCTAAGAAAATGACATGAAACATAATGCTAAAACTAGAAAGCAGTTTAAGTAAAGAAATATAACAAAATAGAATTGTAAACTACTTATCTAGAAAACATGTAAGGCTTCCTTGAATAGCAGGGGCCCTCTGCTATCGATTCAACATTAATTCTTCAACTCCTCAAGGTTTTATTCAGAACAACATCAAAGTTTACTCCTTCTATTATCAAAATGCTTCGAAAACAAAGTATCACAGGAATGATAAAATATGTATCCAACTTGTCCCTTTCAGATTTACCGAGCTAAATTTATATGCAATTACATAACTAATATTGAATAAAAGTAGGTCCAGGTGTAGTTTTAAAGTTAAAATCAAAATAGAACTCTTTTAGGATTCCTGATTTGCTGTGAAGCAAATTAGGAGTCCTGATTCTTGTAGAAGACAACTTGCTTGACTTTTTCTTTGACCACGTAAATAGGCACATCTATATTTTGATCCAGTCTTCGTGGAAGGGAAAAAATGATGTAGGAAAGATTTGGAATCTTCCTATGTGTACCATTCCTCCAGATGACACCTGTAACATATGTAAACACCAAAACAACTACAGAATGACTACATTTTGTAGCTAAAACTGTTCAAAAACCATAGAGATAGAAAAATCACAAAAGTATAATAATTTAATCATTGTATACAACCTTTAAGTAATATTAGTCATTCTCATTGAGTTTTAGGTTTATGAAAGGATAAAGGAATGATGAAATGAAGTAAATTTTGGCAAAAGAGAAGACA